>PVJC01001016.1:0-78696 GCA_004026665.1 Murina feae
CCAAGCTTGCCTACTGCCCATCTTCCTCCAGCCACCAGAAAGCAGGGAAAACCCCGCCTTGTGGTCAGGCCAGCCTTTTCCTGCTCCCTGATCCCCGGAAGGGACCTGGGAAGCCGCCAAGCAGGCCGCCAACTCTTTCCCACTCACCTGTCCCCTGCTGCCTTCCTTTCCCACTTCCCGGTGCCGCCAAGGGGTCTGGATAGCTGCCAAGCAGGACCCCGGCCCCTGCAGCCTTGCTTTCCCGCTTCCCAGTGCCCCGCAAAGGGCCTGGGCAGCCACCAAGCAGGCCGCCGACCCTGCCGCCTCTTACCCGCTTCCCGGTGCCCTCCAACCCTGCCGCCTCTTTCCCACTCACGGGTCCTGGGTCTTGCGCTGTCCCGCCCTGCAGCCGCTCTGTGCACTCGGGAGGCCCCTCAGCCCGGCCTGTGCCCTCTCGCAGTCTGGGACCCCTCAGGGGATGTCCACCTGCTGGCGTGCCTGACCAGCCTGGGTGAGGGGCTTTCAGGCTGCCCACAGCTCCCATTGACCCAATGTCCCAGCAAGGCTGGCTGGATGCAGGTTTCTATTCCTTTAAGCTGAGGTGGGCTGAGGTAACGAAACCTCCTCTGCTTCACCTCGCAGAGCAGCGTCTATAATGAGACTTTGTTACTCTTAGTAAGTCAGGCCAGGCTGCTGTTCCCTTCAGCTCCCGAGGATTCTATGATTGTTACATTATTGAAACATGTTTCGGAGCCTGCCCGCCAAGGGCCGAAAACAGTATCGCTTTCGCTCCTGCTGCAACGGACGCTGCCTAAACGTTTACTCAGGTCCGTGAGTGGCGGCCGCCATGTTGGCTGGGCATATTTGCATACAGCCGCTCTGATTGGCTGGTGGGCGTGGCTTACCCTGTCTCGGAGAAACGGTTAATTTTACTATTTCGCTTTTATTAGTTTAGATGTGTTTGCTTAATTATGGTTTGTATTTTTCTGTATTTTGTTAATTGTAGGTGCCCCTTTCTCCCATTTATTTTCCCAATTTATATCAGAACTAGAGGTCCAGTGCATGAAATCTGTGCACTTGGGGTAGAGGGGTGGTCCCTCAGCCCAGCCTGTGCCCTCTCGCAGTCCGGTAGCTTTTGGGGAATATCTGACTGATGGCTTAGGCCCGCTCCCTCTAGGAGGGTCAGTCAGACATCCCCCAAAGGCTCCTGGATTGCAAGAGAGGCTCCCGCCACTGCTGCTGCATTCACAAGCCATGAACCTGGCTTCTGGCTGAGCGGTGCTCCCCCTGTGGGAATGCACCGACCCGGGAGCAGCTCCTAGGTTGAGCATCTGCCCCCTGGTGGTCAGTGTGCATCATAGCAATCAGTCGTTATGCCGTTTGATTGATTTGCATATTAGCCTTTTATTACATAGGAGGACTATCCATTGTTTTCTGTGACTTAAAACCCAATATTGACATTATTTTGTTGCTCAAATTGTCCCAGCCTTGCCCATTAGGAGCTCTTTCAGATTGCTTTATGTCCTTTGACATGTGTTGGTCCTTTTTCAGGCATTTTTACTTCTGGCATCACAAGATGTCCCAGGGTTGTCTTATATTTTCCCCTGCCCAACTTTGGAGTCAGTCACATCAAGGAGCCCCAGTTCTTTTATTTGGATCATGGTATTTAGAAACTAAAGTTTTGAGTGATAGGTGTGTTGAATGTCATTGTTCCTTGGTAATCTCAGTAGACAGTGCTAGGAAATACATGTATGTTTACTAACCCCCTCCCCCCCACATCTATAGTAATTTCATTATGTTGCTGGGGCCCTGGCATCTGTATTAAAAAAGATTGAATGGAGCTCTAACTGGTTTGGCTCAGTGGATAGAGCATCGGCCTGTGGACTCAAGGGTCCCAGGTTCGATTCCAGTCAAGGGCATGTACCTTGGTTGCAGGCACATCCCCAGTAGGGAGTCTGCAGGAGGCAGCTGATCGGTGTTTCTCTCTCATTGATGTTTCTAACTCTCTATCCCTCTCATTTCCTCTCAGTAATAAATCAATAAAATATATTTTTAAAAAAGATTGAATGGAGAAGAAGCAGGGAATGCACAATATAGTTAAGTATCTAGGTCAGTGGTTCTCAAAATTTCTGGTCTCCCATACTCTTGAAAAATGCTAAGGATTACTAACAGTTTTTGCTTATATTGGTTTTATATCAATATTTGCTATTTTAGAAATTAAAACTGAGAAATTTAAAATTGTACTTACTAATTTATAAACAACAGGTCCTCTTATATGTTAACATATACCATTTTAAATGAAATCTAACCTTATTTTTTTAAAGACAAATTTAACATTTGTTTTACAATTTTATAAATCTTTTTATTGTCTGGCTTATTAAGAGAACTTGATTCTCAAATTTGCTAATTCATTCCGTCTCTGGTGACAGCACATGTTAGTTAGCTTCTGCAAAACACCTCTGTATGCTTGTGAGAGGAGAGTGGGGAAAAAACACAACAACACAAAAACAGGTGTTATGAAAATCTTTTTTGATCTTGTGGACCACCTGAAAGTGTGTCAGGGACCTTCAGGGGTCCCTGGACCACATTTGCGAACCACTGGTGTAGATTTACTGAAACTCTTACAAAATAGAGGTGGGATAAAAGATATACTAGAGGGATGGATCCAGAACAACTGCCATGAGAACCAGGAGAGAACTTAAATCGTGATGATAGGAAGTTGAGAATAGAATTTCCCAGGACTGGGATGGGCAGCACTATTTCAGGTAGGATAACTTGATCACTCTGTCTGCTTTATTTTACGACTAGAGACCCAGTGCACCAGTGGGGTCCTCGGCCTGGTCTGTGGGATTGGGCTGGAACTGGCTCTCTGATATCCCAAGGGGTCCTGGATTTCGAGAGGGCGCAGGCCAGGCTGAGGGACCCCACTGGTGCACAATCAGGGCTGGGGAGGGATGTGGGAGGTTGGCCAGCTGGGAGGGATTGCGGGAGGGCTCCAGAGCATGTCTGGCCAGTCTCGCTCGGTCCTGATTGGCCAGACCCCAGGAGCAAGCTAACCTACCGGTTGGAGCGTCTGCCTCCTGGTGATCAGTGCACATCATAGCGACTGGTCAACCAGTCAGCTCTGTGCCCCCTGGTGGTCAGTGCATGTCGTAGTGAGCAGTTGAGTGGCTTTAGCATATCATTAGCATATTACACTTTGATTGGTTGAATGGCCCACCGGATGACCGGACACTTAGCATATTAGGCTTTTATTATGTGGGATTATCTAAATTATAAGGTGCTGATATAGCAAGCCAAATGCAAATTTATAGTGAGAAATATCATAAGGAAGTAGACTAGAATGTTTTTTTGAATTGTAGACCTCTTAACCTTTTTGTTACTGAAAGATAGTTGTGGACTTTCTCAAACTCTGATAAATGTAGTTCCTTTCAAAATTGTGCATGCAATCATAGGTTAGGTTGGAAGTGAGGGTTATGGTTCATGATTCACACAAAGGATTGTCTATCAGTCTGCTACTGCTCCATCCCCACCCTGTTCTGTGGCTTGGTGACTTTGTACCACAAATCTTTCTGTTGGCTGGTTACCTCTAACTCTTCTTGCCAAAACCATTCTGGAAATGCACACACACACTCAGCTGTATGCTTGATCTTAAATTTCTTCTTTTTTGGACTCCATGAATACTCCCAAAGATTGCTAACATTCTATCTTTAGAGAACATGTTTGTAGTACAATTAATTGTGTTATACTACTATCTTTCTTTTTATGTTTTAACACTTGCTCTATTTGTGGTCACCTTGATTCATCTTGTTTCCTAGGCAATATTTTGAAACAAATTCCTCCTAGTGATAGTTAAACACATCCTTTTTTTATTGGCTATGTAGTACTTTTACTCTTAGAATAAATTTGGGAGCAGTTGTTTTGTCTGCATGCTTACTAGAGATATTTCTTTCAAAAACTTTGGCCATAAGAAGAAGGAAGTTGTTAGAAGAATCTTGGAGAAATTTTTTTATAGGGGAAGTTTAAGTGTGCTTTTAGGCAGAGAAGTAGCTGGTGGAGTAAGAGATTATTTTGGAGACAGTGAAGCAGCAGAGCCTTGGAGAAGGGTAGGAATGGAATCATAGCACAGAGTAAAGAGAAAAGCAGAAAGATACCATGACTTTTTACTCAGACAGGGACAGGAAGATGAATGAGAATACCAAAAATTAAAATTGAAAATTGAAAGGAGAGTAGAGTTGATTAAGGACAGATACTTCTGTCATATATTCTGGGTCTTTTCTGTAAAATACATCATAAAGAATCCTGAAAGCTGAGCTGGGAGAATATCATTGATACCACGGGCAACAAGGAGTTACGGTAGATCCTTTATTGGGGAAATGACAAGAAAACAGTTTTTTATTAATTTATTTATGGAAGAACATATTGGGGAGATGATAATACCCTAAAACAGCAAAGTTGGTAAGATTAATTGAAATGAATTGGGTGCTGCTGGATATGAATGTAGGGCATTGAGACTGAAGAGAAGGACAAGTTCATTCTACGGAGTCACCTTTTTTGAGAGTTGGGTAGACAAAAATTTGCAAACCAAATAAAATATTTATTCATTACCTACTGGGTCTGGCAACATTATTTTAGGTACAATTACATTTGTTGAATAACTTTTTTAACATTGAATCTGGAAGAAAGAAGTCGAGAATAACAGGTTTGGAAGCAAAACATAAATGAGGGATATATATGGTAAACTTGTAATTCTGCTTAAGCCCTGTCCTTCATCCATGAAGCCTTTTGCAGTTATATCAAATCTGATTAATTTCTCACATTCATTCCTCCCCTAATACCTTGTTCCATTCACTTAGGTTGAACCCAACATGTGCCGTCTTGAATCAGTTTATTTATTTCTTTATTTTTGGTAATGCATCAAAATTCCCCATTTACATGTGAAGACCTTTGAAAAGGAGACTATTTATTTATTTATTTAAATTTTTATTTTTCACTTACACTTTACATTATCATTTTGTGTTAGTTTCAGGTTGTGTAGTGGTTAGACAATCACATACTTTACAAGTGATCCCCTGGTATTTCAAGTACCCACCTGGCACCCATACCTAGTTATTACAGTGTTATTGATTATATTCTCTACGCTGCGCTTTACATACCCATTGATTATTTTGTAACTACCAATCACCTTAATCCTTTCACCTTTTTACCCAGCCTCCTACCTTCTGGCAACCATTAGTCCAGTCTCTATCTATAAATCTTTTCCTGTTTTGTTTTTTTGTTGTTGTTGTTGTTCCTTTATTTTATTCTTTAGAGTCCACATATAAGTAAAATCATGTGGCATTTGTCTTTCTCTGCCTGACTTATTTCACTTAGTATAGTACTCTCTAGGTCCATCCATGCTGTCACAAATTGTAAGATTTCATTCTTTTTTATGGCTAATACTCCATTGTATATATGTCCCACTGTTTTTGTATCCACTCATCTGCTGATGGGTACTAGGGTTGCTTCCATATCTTGGCTACTGTAAATGCTGCAGTGAATATAGGGGTGCATATATACTTCCAAATTAGTGTTTTGGGTTCCTTTGCATATATGCTCAGAAGTGAAATCTCTGGGTCACAGGCAGTTCCATTTTTAATTTTTGAGCACCCTCCACTGTTTTACATAGTGGCTGCACCAGTCTGCATTCCCACCAACAGTACACGAGGTTTCTCTTTTTCACATCCTCACCAACTTGTTTGTTGATTTGTAGATGATAACTATTCTGTGAGGTATGAGATGATATCTGATTGCAGCTTTAATTTGCATTTCTCTGGTGATTAGTGACATTAAACATCTTTTCATATGTCTTTTGGCCATCTGTATGTCCTCCTCAGAGAAGTGTATATTCAGGTCCTCTGCTTACTTTTTAATTGGATTGTTTGTTTGTTTGTTTTGGGGGGGTTATATGAGTTTTTTATAAATAAGTTCTTGGGAAATAAGGAGTATTAGCCTGGTCAGTGTGGCTCAGTGTTTGAGCATTGACCTATGAACCAAGTTGTGGGCTTGGTCCTCAGTGGGGGACGTATACGAGGTAGCCAATTGGTGATGTTTTTATCTTTCTCCCTCTTCCTTTCTGTATCAAATCAATAAAATATATTTTAAAAATAAAGTTAAAATAAGGGTATTAGCTGCTTATTGGATATATCATTGGTGAATAACTTCTTCCATTCAGTAGGTTGACTTTTCGTTTTGTTGATGAAGGAAACCTTATATTTGGAATCTGTTCTCAGTGTCTAGAATTATGCTCTACGCATATTAGAATCCCAGTAAATTTAAAGCTTGTGTTGTGTTGTTTTAGACTGAATTTTAGCATATAGCAGGCACTTACTGACTGTTGAATAAATAAGTAAAAGCTGTTATGGAAAGTACCAAAGAAGAGTATCTTATTTTCAAGTATCAAGATAATGTATAGGTTAATTTTTAAAATGAATTTATTGAGGAGACATTGGCTAATAAAATCATAAAGGTTTCAAGTACACAGTTCTATAATACATCATCTGTATATTGTATGTTCACCAGCCCAAGTTAAGTCTCCTTTCGGCACCATTTATCACCCTCTCCTCCTCCCCTCCCCCCACGACGTCCCTTTCCCTCTGATAATCACAATATTGTTGTTTGTGTCTATGGTTTTGTTGTGTGTGTGTGTGTGTGTTTGTGTTTGTGTTTTGCTTAATCTCTTTACCTTTTTTACCCAGCCCCGAAACTAAGACAGTTTTTTTTTTTTAAATCAGAAATGGTGAAATAAGTCTTGAAAAAGGAAGAATTATTCTGTGTTCTGGGCTTGAGTTATTAGTATTAGGATCAAGAGAAAGAATTTTTCATACAGAGAAGTTTATATTTAAGGTTGGGAAAACATCAGAATAATTATGAGATATCTTTTAGAACTAGCAAGAAAGAACCAGCCTTGACCACTATAAGGGGTGAGGAAGTATTGATACTGTAGCACCCAAAGTTTTCTAAGGATGCCAAGAAAGAAGTTACATGAGTGTAGAGGGAAGATATGACATGGGAGGCTTGCCTACCAGCTTCCCCACCCTTACAGTGGGAGACCTGGAGGGAGCTTCAATCGGTGGGTGAGTCTTATAAGAGTTTAAGGTGGAGAAATGTCTGGGTTTAGTAAAATCTTATGAAAGAACGATGGGTAGGGTGTTTGTGACAGTGTTAATGGTGGCAGCTCTGGTTTGGTAGTAAGAACAGCATTGAAATCTACCCCTCAAAGGTAGGCATGAGGTTTCACATGGGTCTAGGTAAAATAGTAAAACAAGTGATGGGAAGAAACCAGCGGTTTTATTTTAAAATTAATTAATTATATTTTTAGTGCTCACCTGAGAATATGTTTTTATTGATTAGAAAGAGAAGAAGAGAGAGGAGAGAGAGAAAAACATTGATGTAAGAGAAACATCGATCAGTTGCCATCCTGTGTGCACCCCAGCCGGGAATTGAACCAGCGACCCTTTTGTGCACAGGATGATGCTTCAGCCAACTGAGCCACACCGACCAGGGCTATTGTTGTTTTTTAAGAAATGACCATACTTCCTAGTTTATTGTTTTCATGCTGCTGTAATAAATATGTTTTGAAAATCTAGCCAACCAATCTTTTCAAATATTACCCAGGTATAGATGCTTGCTTTGATTAATTACATTTCATTTTACATAGGTGAAAAGTAACACTTTTCTTTTAAAGATAGTTCTCAAGAAAAGAGTAGGTAACTTATGGATGAATTAGTGTCTTTTTCGTTGTGCTTCTTCAGACTTTTTGTAACTCACTTTTCCCAGCTGTCTTATTATTATACCCATCACTTAAAAGTTTTTGTATTTACTGACATATTTTCTTTACACTTTAGGCTGGACCATATACTTTAATGTGCAGTTGATTATGTTGTATATAGAGGAGATTACTATTGGAGCATTCTAAAAATGTAACTTGCTATATGCCTATTAACATTTATAATGCTTTGATCCATTGATATATCTAGATTTGGGTCTGCTTTCACAATGTTAACAGTGTGCCTTGTATTTGAAAATGCAAGTACTACTTTCCATATATGTCAAAATAACTAGTAGGCTTAGATACATTGTATTAATCTTTTTCACTGCATATAAAAGCTCATCCTTGGTTTGTGAATAATTAGTATTTCAGAACTTATTTGTGCATTTGTCTTATGCTCCACTTGATACCTTTTACTAAAAAGAGTTCCTCTTTCCCCTGTTTCTTATTGGCTCGTGCTATATTTTCATGGTTTCTTTGCAATCTGTAAGCTGATAGAAGTGTTGGAACTACTTTAGTGCTACTGCAAAATAGGACAGAGCAGTTCAACAGATGCTTATAGATGGTCTGCTGTCATTTCTCCTTGTCTCATATCCAGCCCAAGTTTGTCACTTTTAGTTTCTATCACTTCAGATGGTAATAACGTGTTTGAATGTTCCAAATAATAATACCAAAAGAAGCTATAAAAAATGATTGCTAGTATTCTATAACCTGACGGAATTATTGGCTGAATAATCATTTACATCATGTTTTTGTGGCAAGGTTCTCCTTGATTTGCAATTCTCATACTGCCTACATTCCAGGGATTTATGAAAGCTTTCAGTTCCTTATTTTATTAGCCTGAAATCCCTGGTTTATGTTGACTTTTCCTCATGAATCTCACACACTGTGTCTTCCACCTTACACAATAAATCTGTAAGATATTTATAATCTTTTGCATCTTTTAAAGTGTATTTTATTTTATTTATTTAATATTAATGTTTTATTTATTTAAATTCTTTGTTGTTTAAAGTATTACATGTCTCCTTTTTCCCCCATTGACCTCTCACCAGCCGTTCCCACCACCCAGTACATGCCCTCACCCCCTTACTGTCTGTGTCCATTGGTTATGCGTATATGCATACATGTAAGTCCTTTGGTTGATCTCTTACCCCCTTCCCTCTGAGGTTGGACAGTCTGTTTGATGCTTCTGTCTTTGGATCTATTTTTGTTAGCAGTTTATGTTCAATATATTCCATAATGAGTGAGATCATGTGATATTTATTGTTCTTTGACTGGCTTATTTTGCTTAGCATAATGCTCTCTAGGTCCATTCATGCTGTTGCAAATGATAAGAATTCCTTCTTTTTTATAGCGACGTAGTATTCCATTGTGTAGATGTACCACAGTTTTTTAATCCACTCATCTGTTTATGGGCACTTAGGTTTTAAAGTGCATTTTTAAAAATAATCATTGCCCTCATCGGTTTGGCTCAGTGGATGGAGTGTCAGCCTGCGGACTAAAGGGTCCCAGGTTCGATCCCGGTCAAGGACATGTACCTTGGTTTCGGGCACATCCCCAGTAGGGGACGTGCAGGAGGCAGCTGACCGATGCTTCTCTCACATCGATGTTTCTATTTCTAACTCTCTATCCCTCTCCCTTCCTCTCTGTAAAAAAAATCAATAAAATATATTTAAATACAGCTTTTTTAAAAATGTAATCATTATCACATTTTACTTCCTGGATTCTTACCAAGTTTTTTTTTTTTAAGCTTATGAACAACATTAATTTATCATATTCTGGAGGCTGGAAGTTCTAGATCAGGATGCCTGCATGATAGGGTGAGGGGCCTCTTCTAGATCAATTCTCTGGTGTCCTCACATGGTGCAAGGGTCAAGCATTTTTTAAAATATATAATCTTTAAAATTTTTAAATATTTTTAATTGATATCAGTGTGGAAGGGAAAGAAGAGGTGGGGGTGAGAGATAGAGATAGAGATAGATAGATAGATAGATAGATAGATAGATAGATAGATAGATAGATAGAAATATCAATGATGAGAGAGATTCACTGATTGATTCCTTTCTGCATGCCCCACATTGGGGATTGAGCCCGCAACCCAGGCATGTGCTGGGAATCAAACCGTGACCTCCTGGTTAATAGGTAGACATGCAATCACTGAGCCACACTGGCTGGACAAAGGTCAAGCATTTTTAATATTTTACCTCATAGCTTCTTGAGTTGAAAGTTTCTTAGTTTTAAGATTCTTCTGTTTTCATTTCAAAGGTAGATTGAAATGTGGCAGTGGATGACTGAACACCATTAGTTCCTTATGAGAATTGACCACTACCATTAGTGACCTTAGAACCCTGTGTACATTAAAACCTCATATAAGGGACTAATTCAGGTGAGAGGGTATATGTTAAAGCTGAAAGTCCATTCTATATAGTAAAAGGCTAATATGCAAATTGTACCTTCAACCGGGTGTTCAACCAGGGGGCGGGGCCAGCCAGCCAACAGCTTGTGACCCCTCCCCTGGCCAGTCCTGCCCTGGTTGCCCTACCTCCCCCCGCCCCCAATCAGGGGTGGGGCCAGTCAACCACCTGCAGCTCCTCCACCCAGCTGGCCCAGATCAATCAGCCCCGTTTGGGGCAGGCTGGCCAGACCCCCCCACCTTTGCATGAATTCGTGCACCAGGCCTCTAGTTATATAATAAAGTATGTTTTCCAAATGGGTATATTAAAAATTTGACAAATTAGTTAATTTATCTGTTTTTATTTATATACACATTTGTGTCATTAAATTAAGTGAAAAGTTTAATTTCACAGAAAAGTTTCCTACATGTATTACAATAATTTCAAATTTATACGAAATAGGTCTGATAAGTGAGTCTACTCACCAGTCACTGTGAGTAAACACATGCAAATGGCTAGGGTGTGGCTTAGCGTAGGCCAGAACATCATCTGGCACAAGCTAAAACTGCTGTAAAAAGTCACACCACTGCCACTCGAGATAATAGAACCAGTTACCAATTGAGAGTAGTGGGTGTGATCATTCACTAAACATTGTTTATGAGCGGTGACTCTTGAATTTAATATGTAGGCTATAGTTGTAGATAAGTAATATTTAAGTCGGCAAAATTACTACAGTGCTTTTACTATAACATATGGCCTATTTGCTAAAGTTTGTTAAAAATAACTGACTTAATACAAAAAAATAACCTGTTAATTATAAGAAAATCTTGGTTAAAAGCATTTTAAAATTAATAGGATGTTAATTTTCACCTATGACTTATGGACTGGAAATTTTGTCTGTTAAATCCAACGTCCATTAAATCTAGGTCGGCAAAATTGAGGGTTTACTGTATTCTTTTTTAGGACAAACAACTCTTCATATCTGTGAAAACAGAGATCTGAAGATAGCTAATATTGTTGATATCTTAATTTTCTTGTAGTAGTTCTATATTTATTGTGTAGTTAACATCATGTCTTGTACATAGCAGGCAGCCTAAAACCATATGCAGTTCCATAAACCTATTTGGTAATGGTTTATTGGAGAAACCAGGAAAATACTGGCTAAAATACTGGTTAAAAGTATTGTGCTTAAAGGTATTTGGATTTTCATTATTTTGATGTGATTACCTTTTAGAATTTTGTTGTTTTCCTGATATTTTGTGAATTGAGAGACAGCCCATTGTAAAGTCAAAATACTTCTTTTATCGCTGACTATTTTGTTGATTTTTTTTGTATATAACCTTTTTAGTGTGCTTTTAACTTTAGCATCACTTTTCTTAAGTGTGGGAATGAAACTGACGTTTCTGTTGACTTCCATTTTATTCTGGTAGGTCTTATAATCATCTTTTCCCAAGATTTCTTTATTTTTTTTCCCAGATAATTGTTTGTAAAATCTTAGTTTATATTCTCTTGATTTTTATTTTTCAGTTACTTACTAATGAATTCTTCAACAAGCTATTTACTTGCATACACTCATAGATTATCCAGGGAGCCATATTTATGTAGGGTTAGCAAAGGATTAAACATGCAGTGTTTTTGTTTTGTTTTGTTTTTGTCACAATGGACTTTATTTCTAAAATTGGCTTTTTTTTTTTTTTTAACAGATAAGTGTAAAGCAGGAAATTACTTTTACTGATGTATCTGAGCAACTGATGAGAGACAAAAAACAAATCAGAGAGCCAGTAGACTTACAGAAAAAGAAGAAACGGAAGCAACGTTCTCCTGCAAAAGTAAGAAAATATATTAAGGTGGTTGGTGGTCCCTAACCTATTAATCCCAAAATGTTGGTTAATCATATGGGTAGGAATGTGACTGGACCATAAGGCAGCTGTATAAAGGATCATGTGGGTTAGTAAAGTTGAAATGTTGCATCAGTTTCACTAGGAGGAAGGGGTGCATGCCTGCATGGAGACGGTGGGCCATTGCTTTAAATTTTTTCACTTTGCTTTACTATGTCTTTTTTTCTAAAAGCAAACTTTTCTTTCCCTTTCTCTCTCTTTAAAATCTGGCAGAAGGTATGCAGTGCCTGCTTTTCATTTATATTAATTTTACTTATTTTAATATTACGGTCTTAGGAAAATTTAGTACTGATTTTTCATCAGGAAAAGATTGTGGAATACCTGTCTTAGAATAGAGGGTAAGCCTAGCCAGTGTGGCCCAGTGGTTGAGTGTTGACCTATAAACCAGGAGGTCACAGTTTGATTCTCAGTCAGGGCAGATGCACATGCCTAAATTTTGGGCTCAATCCAAGTAGGGGGCCTGCAGGAGGCAGCTAATGAGTGATTCTCTCTCATCGTTGATGTTTCTCTCTCTCTCCCCTTCTCCTTTCCTCTCTGAAACCAATAAAAAGTATGTATACGAATAAAATGTAAGCTTCATGAGGACAGGGACTTCATTTTCTTCATAGATATATCCCAAGAGCTTGGAATAGTAGGCATAATAAGATACTCAATAAATACTTACTTTCCTCATATAATGAAGAAGGCTTTTTAAAAAAAGATCATATTTAACATGACCTCTACTTTTTGATGGCTAATATGTGATTTTTGCATATGTGATTTAAATTATAATTATCTTTTATATATTTGTAGTAGAGGCCCGGTGCATGAAATTCATGCACAGAGGGGGGCTTTCTCTCAGCCCAGCTTGCACCCACTCTAATTGGACACCCCTTTCACAATCTGGGACCACTCACCTGCCTGCCTGCCTGATTGCCCCTAACCTCTCTGCCTGCCTGCCTGATCGCCTCTAACTGCCTCTGCCTGCCTGATTGCTTCTAACTGCCTCTGCCTGCCTTCCTGATCACCCCTAACTGCCCTCCCCTGAAGGCCTGATCTCACCTTGCTACACTCCTCTGCCGGCCAATTTGGTTCTGATTGGTCAGTTTCTATGCCAGTCAGTGTCAAAAGCTCTGCCTCTTAGACAGCCATTGACTCCTCACAGTTGACCCAGATTTGGTTCTGATTGGTCAGTTTCTGTGTCAGTCAGCATCAAAAGCTCCACCTCCTAGGCAGCCATTAGCTCCTTATATTCATCCAGATTTGGTTCTGATTGGTCAGTTTCTATGCCAGTCAGTGTCTCTAGGCCTGTCAATGGGGCCTGATCAGAAAGGCGGGTCTGATCAGCAGCCCCGGTAGAGGCCTGAAAAATGGGGAGGCCCAGCTGTTGGCCAGGTCGGGGGAGAAAAAGAGGCAAGTTCTGATCAACGGCTGCCACAGAGGCTATAGATCAGACCCTGCCCCTCTCTCTAGTCATCTCTCCGGCCTGATCCGCAGCCCCGTAGGCAGTCAGTGCTGAGTCAGGGCACCCACAGCGGCCCCAGTCAGTGCTGAGTTGCTAAGGCAACCCAGCTCTGACTTCTGGTCTGGTGCAGCCTTCGGTGGTTAGGACCCTTGCTCTTTATTATATAGATACTTTGATACTCCCAGTGATGTGCTGGAACCAGTTGGTACTGGCTTGCCAGAGCTAATTGCTAAGTTTTCAGGAATTTTGCAAGCCAGGGCTAAAATCATTGGTAGATTAAAATTAGCCACAGTGAGAATAATTACACCACGGAAATCATTAAACCCCTCCCAGCTCCATGACTTCTTAACCTGTTGTTAAATATTTACCAACATACCACTGCTTTTGGCATACATAAGTGTGCCTGTTAAAGAAAAGTTTGAAAAATACAGAGATTAAAATAACCTATAGTTATGTTTCCTAGAGATAACTATCTTAGTTTTCTGCCATATTCCCTATTTTCAAATTTGTAGATACATAGAATTTCCAGAATTTTAACACTTGAAGTGTGTAAGCTATTTTTACATTTAAAGTTATTAATGGTTTTATAAGGATATTATTAGCTACATAATTTTATTTTGTCATATGGTGATGCTCACAGCCTATGGTTTGCATCCCATGTATGATTGGAGCAACCAGGTACACCTAATTGTGCCTTCCACCCCCCACAGTTGGCTGGTAAGGCTCTATGGGGCCTTTGGTGGTGATGTTGGTTTTTTTGACCTGCATTTGGACACTAGACCCTAGCCTAAAGGCCCAGGCACTAACCCCCTGCTACTGTCCTGGCCAGAACTTGGCTTTAGCATCAGCTGCCCCATGCATCTTGCCCAGATCTTCAAGATTTCCAAACTGTGTGGACTCTTACAGGCAACAAATGGCTCCTTTGGTAGTTGCCTGGGTCATAGCAGCCCCAAACTTTCCTCAGGATATGCCTGCAGGATGTATGTCATACCCATGGCCAGCACTTTTGCCTCTGTGATGCCCTCACAGCCTATACTGTAGCCTGCCAGGAAAATGGAATCCCCATGGTACCCTGGAGCGGCCCATACTTTACCATGAGTGCTCTTGCTGGGTCTGAGATCCATCCAAGCAGGTTGTGGCCTGACAGGAAGAGCCTTGTCTCCTGATGGGGGATCAGAAAAGTCCTAAGATGAATGGATTTGGCTGAGGAGAGTGTATGGGAGGAAAATACAAGGGAAAAGGAACTGTGATTGCAAAGATCTGGAGGTTGAAAAATATCAGTGGGAAGCTGCCCTGACCGGGCAGGAGGTAATCGGATTATGTGAACCTGAGAAGAAGAAGAAAAAGGACACCTACTAAGAAGGGCTCCTGGTGGCTAACTGAGCTCAGAGAAAAAAAGCAGCCTTTTTTGCACAAGGGCCCCTTACACAGAGTGCACTTCGAGGAGAAGCCTCTGCACATTAAACTGCCTGCCTGCCTGCCTGCCTGCGCTGTCTACATAATTAATACTCTTTGATGTATCACATGATATTCAGTGATTGCTTTGTTGTTGGAAAGTTGTGTTCTCTTTGTATTTATTTTAAATCATATGCACTTCAAATGTTTGTATATAAATTTTTGTGCACTCCTGAATCATAGGGCATGAACTTAAAAAACACATTTAAAAATATATTTTTATTGATTTCAGAGAGGAAGGGAGAGGGAGAAACAGAAACATCAATATGAGAGTGAGTCGTTGATTGGCTGGCCTCCTGCATGCCCCACACTTGGGGACCGAGCCTGAAACCTGGACATGTGCCCTGACTGGGAATTGAACCATGACCTCCTGGTTCGTAGGTCAACGCTCAACCCCTGAGCCCCATTGTCCAGGCATAAAAAGGTTTCTTGATAATGTTACTCCTTCCAGAAATGTACCAGTTGCTACCTGCAGTGGCCTGAGGTGTGTCTGTGCACATTTTCATCAGCCTTGAGTATGAGACTTTTGCTTTTTTTGTAGTTAAGATGGGCATCTCAGTATAATTTAAATTTTAATTTCTTTAGTTACTGGTCAAACTAAATTTGTTGTGTGGTATTTTTTTCCCCCATAACTATTGGCGTTTTTTATTTCATGTTTTCTGAAATCGCTCCCTCCTCTTTTCTTGGGGTTAATGTTTTTCTGAGCAATTTATATGATACTTTTTGTTTTTTACGTTAATGAATAAAGCAGATTCTCCATTATAGAACAATACCAGGTTTGGAGGGAAAAATTTCTAAAATGATTGTGATAGTGATTATGCTACTTTGGATTCACTGCTGATCTATGAGGAATTTATTTCAAGTCTAAAAACACCATAACATATGTAAATCCTACATTTTCTTTGGTATTTTATTACCATGTTTTTCTGGTACTATTCTTGAGTATTATGTGTTCTGAAATTCTGACTAAAACACAGACTGTTATCTTATAGTAGAGTGTATTTGGTAGTTCTAGGTGTTTCTAAGTATAGATCACATTTTTAGAGAGTTTAAGCTATTTTGCTTTTTATTTTAGATAATTCGTTTATAATGTATTATTTTAATATTATTATTAGGTATAAGGTATTATTTTAGTACTTATATAATCTCTGCAGTTGCTAGATGAAAGATTTGGCCTAGTCTAAGTATATTTTATATAAGAAGGTGTTTGGGGCCCGTCTTTTCAGGGAATTCTTAGGTAGGTGAAATGACCAGAAATAATGTATAACAGACAAAGGCGTGAGAATAACAAAATCAATTATTTTAAAATTGTTTTGACATACTACAATAGTGGGATAGAAGGTGGTTGTGGGCTGTTTTAACACAGGTCTGCTGTCTCCAGATAAATGGTTTTTGTATCTGGAGTTTTGGGACTTTGAGGCATAGCCAATGAGTTATTTTATATTTTTTCAGGCATATGTTTAAAATTTGTACTTCTGATTTTTCATTAAACTCTTTCTGCCCTTTTGTATGAAAAGCAAGGAAAGCTTATCTCATGTTTATAAATGAGTGTACTGCTTGTTTTACATTTCTTAAAAATAACTTGAAATTTATCAAAGAATTATAATTTATTATGCTTAGAAGACTCCACTCTATCCCAGCACCTTTCCCAAATCTTGAATTTTGCCTTTATGAATACTTTGATATGTGTCACATTAGCTTGGGAATCTGTACAGCAAATACTACTAAAGTAATGTGATAGAATTCCAATAAAAATATCAGAGCTTCTAATACCCATATAAATGTGGCTCCCTTCCAGATAAGCTTTGTGGTGTGAAGTATTGTATTGTTAGGTCATCTTCAGCTGCCATGGATTTTAATTGCTCTCCCAACCTTTGTCATATGGAAAAGTTTAGTCATCTTAAGGTAGATTCGATACTTGGAAAGTTGCCAAAATCCATTTGTAATCGTGTCTATAAAAGAAGAGGGTAATCAAGTTAGGGAATGTTATCTAGGTCAAGTTATTAGATATTTTTCACATAATAAAAGCTTGTCACTTTTATTTTTTTAATGTATTTTTATTAATTTCAGAGAGGAAGGGAGGGGGAGAGAGAGAAACATCATTGATGAGAGAGGATCATTGATCGGCTGCCTTCTGCACGCCCCCTACTGGAAATCAAGCCCACAACCGCAACCTGGGCATGTGCTCTTGACCAGAATTGAACCCAGGACCCTTTAGTCTGAAGGCCAATGCTCTATCCATTGAGCCAAACTGTCTAGGGCAAAAAGCTTGTCACTTTTAAATGTCAAGCTTAATTTATTTTAGGCACTTTGATGGAAATCTTTCATGTGTTGTTTTCTTTTTCTGTGTAATGCATTTGAACATGACTCAGCTTTTAGTGTCTTGAGTTGATGTTGTAAACATTTTTTTTGTTATGTAATTGTAATAAGCCCTCTGGGAGGACTGAGACATTAGGGCCTTTTCCCCCTTATCCTGTAAACTATCGATTGCTAGATTTTGTTTCATGACTGCTTATAATAGCTTAGCTGTCTCATTCCTTAATGACATGCTGTTTACTTTTACATTGTTATACCTATGTGGCCACTTAACATTATAGTCCATTGCTCCTTTTAGTCTATTTTTGTTTTGTTGTGGATTAGGACTACAGAGCACTAAAGTTATTAGAAATGTGTGAAAAGTCTCAGGGGACTTAATTCCATCTCAGTGCATTCATGTCAGTGGCTCTCCATCCTGGCTCTGCATTAGAATCGCCTGTAGAGATTTTCCAGTTGTATCCTCAGGCCCCATCCCTAGTGGTTCTTATTTAGTGGTTTCCATTTATACTTAGAGTCCAAGGTGATTGTGATTTATGCTAAAGGTTAAGAATCTCAAGTCTTGATACTAGAAGTTTTTGAGAAAATGAAGTATTTATTATCTTCTGACTTTGCTATTGACTTGTTAGGTGCTTAGGAGATAATGATTTCCACCCCAGAAGATTTTATGAGGATTATTGAGTTAACAATGAACTCTAAGAAACCTTTTCAGTAAAATATAACAATATTTTCTTAATCCAGTATTGTATACATTTTATAGGTCTTTCAAAATCCCTAGTAATTTAAAGAAAGAGAGCAGGGTACTTTTTCATTACTTCTTATTTTGAAATATATCTTCTTTTTTACTGTCAACAAATAATTTTCATGTCTGTGATATGCCAGGATCTCTTTCCAAATAAAGGAACTGGGTTTGTTTGTTATAACACTGTAGGTAATCTGAGTAGAATTCGATTATTCAAAGTTAGGCTGAACTCAGGAAAAAAGAGCATAGTCCACAAATGAGACTGATTATAAATTATATAGAGAATCCTTTTATTATACATTGACCATTTATTATACATCCTTGATATCCAAGAAAGATTTGTGATTTTAATATAAAAAAAGATTTAAAATTGAATGATATAAAATGAGGAAAATTTAATTAAAAGCAGCAGAGAAGTAGATATACTAGGCATTTTTCATATATTGTCCTTATATGCTAACGTGATTGTGGAAGAAGTGGCTTTGAAGATGAAGTATGTACTGATTGTAAGACTGGGGGTGGAAATAGGAAATAATACTTAAGAGAAAAATGAAGAAAATTAATAAAAGAAGGTATTAGTATCTTATTTATATAATTTTCCCATGGGGTTATATGTACTGAGTAAACAATTTTTTTTTCACAGAACTGAACTTCAAATTAAAAATATTTGATTCAAATCTTTCTTTAAAAATGTCACATACATTTCTAACTAATATTTACAAAACATGAGAAACAGAGCCTTTTCCAAAATTCAGGGTCATTATGTTGAACATCTGTTAATTGTACCATGCTTCTGATACCGTGTATTTCATGATCTGGCACTGTCAAAGCTTTCCGTTTAAAAACGAAATTTGGTAATACGTAAAATCTATTGAGAGACAATAAAATCCTGAAGAATGAAAGAAAGTGACAATGTGAGGATGGGATTTTAGAGATAACCAAGACGGTTAAAATATGGCGACTGTTGTTCTGGCTGACTTTGTTATTTTATTGTATGACTTTGGGGATGAATTGTTCTTCCATTTCTATTTGGATTTGAAGAATAAAGAGAATTTTAGAAGATCTCTCTTCCCACCCCATTTCAGTAAAATAACTGATAGTAGGTGAGAAATTTAAACTATATTCTTCTCTAAATTGTCTTTTGGTGGTTTAGAGATTTAGATTTAAGAATGTATGATAAAATTTATAATTATTATTTTAAAATATGCTTTAATGATTTTAGTAGTTGATAGTTGTAGTATATTTAGCATAGAATGGGAAAATATCCTCCACCTTTTAAGAGAGCAAAACTTCTCACTGAGGGGTGTTAGGTTTCAGTTATTCAGTGGCACTGACACTTGAGGACAGAAAAATCTCTGAATCGAATAGGCAGAGTTTAGTTGCTTTGCCTGACTAAATAAAGTTGGTATATTATTTAAAATAAGCCTATATATATATATATGACTAGCTGGGAATATATTTGGCTCAGAACAAAAACATACCTTCTAATGGACTATGAGATAAAGAAAGCAGAGTAATTGAGTTCCATTTGACAGTGAAAAATTCAATTTTAAATTTATTAAACAATTAAGAAAAATACCAGCATGTTGAATATTATTTAGATTATTACTAATTTATCCCCTCTTGATAAAGTCTGATTACTTGTTCTTTATTATATACCATTTTCTTCAAAACTATCAGTGACAGGAGGCAAGATAAATCATGTGGAGATATAACAGACACCTTAGAATTTAAATTTCGAATTCTTCAGTTGTAATGTTCTTTTGTTGAAGAAAAAAAGAAAAGCAATCACATTCTTTTAAAAGATCTGGAAAAAGGGAGTGTGAACAAGAAAAAAGAAGCTAAATCTATACCAAAGAAGAAAATTTTGCCTGTATCCATTTGCCACTTTTGTTCCACTGAGGGACTTTGTTCTTTGCATACTCACCTCTCTGTGGCACTACTTAGTGACTCAGAAAAATTGAAAAGTATTACTTCTTGCACAAAATTTTAAGAATAAATTGGTAAGCTTGTGAGGATGTTTGGTATGCATAGCAGGTGGCCACATCAATAGACATATATAGGGTCTGGCTGTGTTCCAGACACCATTTTGGACATTGAGCTTGTAGTGGTGAGTAAAACAGACAAAACTAGGTAATTACATTTAAAACAGATTACAGATTTGAAGAGGCACTGGTGGTAATCTTAGGCAAGGTGAATTTTACTTTTTGTCCTTTATGCAAAGATATTTGTTACTATAGTCTAAAAAGAAAAGGAAAAAAGGTAATTAAATATAAAATGCCTAAGAATTTAATTTTTCTGCCTTTGAACTTTATAAATATGCTAGATTTTTTAGTCTGCTATTCACAAGCCAGTGTTAGCTGTTTCATCCATAAAATCCACCTTGAATTAAGGCTTGAATCCACAATGAAAGGCAGCATTACCTCTAGTGACAGACAACAATGACCTAGAACTCCTTAACTCTTCATAAAAGGGCTTTGTACTGATTAGGATTACATCCGTTTCACATTAAGAAACTTGGGCCAGATTTGTTCCTGACAAAGCCTTTCCTTGTAGTAGCTATGCATGCCACAGAAAGCCATTGAACTGCCATTTTTATTTTTGGAACATGGATCTTCTTATTAACATATGTGATAAAACACCATAGTATATTGTTTTTAGTTCTATTTTATATAAAATGCTTATTTTTTTTTAAGTTAGAAACATTTTGAGTCATATTTTAAAACTTTTTGTGTTTTTGTTGTTGTTTTATACAATGTTAACTTGCATTTCATTTTGTGACTTAGAAGGCTTGAAAACATTTTTAACTGACTAGAGATGAAACCTCATTCTCACTGGCTCTAAAGGAAGCTGTGACACCCACTTCCGTTCCCCTGCCAAATGTTTCCCTCTGACTTTTGTATATAAACTTGGAAGCATTGTTGACCACATTGGCAGTTTGCCCAGAACCCAAGTGCCCTGTATAATTTGTGTTATAATTACCATTGATTTACATACAGTGTGGGTGAATTGTCTTCCTAAATTTAAAGTAAAAAAAATACTTTTAAAAATTTAAAGCCTTTTTCCCTTACCTACTCCCTTTTTCTAGGGTTGAGAAGTGATCATAGCTGTGCATTTACAGGCCCTAATCAGTTTCCAGAGACCTTTGTATTCTTAAGACGGTTCCTAGCTTTCTCCACCCTGTGTGGACTCAGCTCCTTCGCTCCCACTCTATATGCCCCACTTCCAATATTGCTTGCCTCTCACTTGCCAGGCTCCTCTTGATCTTATCTCCTAGGTTTAATTGCTTATCTTCAAATCATGTTCTGCCATCTTTCTTCTCTCCTCAATAATGAAAAAAGGGATCATTGATTATTTTCACTTTGCCACTTGTCTGAATAGGAAAGCAATTTAATGTTGCTCGTTGAATAAATGGTTGATAAATTGGAATATATGAAACTTAAATGTGGCTTCTCTCTGGCACTGTCCAGACCATAATGTTTTTCAACCTTAAGAAGCCCAGGGAGATAAGATTGATTTCTTTGTCAACTATCTTCCTTTCTCATACCCATTCAAATTTATTTATCTAACAAATATTTTTAGGAATATGCTTAATAATAATTTAGTAGTCCTAGAATAACCTTAAAGATGCTGGATTGAACCAGACTCTAAATTCTATCCTTGAATGACTTGAAAACTTTGTTTTCTCGTCTTTAAAAAAAAAAAGAGGAAATGTAATAGGTAAGCGTTTATGTTGGCTTAGAAAAGTGTATTAAATACATTCAGTGTAAAGTGGCTCTCCCACCTTGTCTCCTACCTGCCATGTTTCCCAGCCATCACAACTGAGGTCAAACACATTTTATGTACATCCTTCTCAAGTAGTTTTTATGTATGTACAAACAAAATATACATGTACCTATATGTTACTTTCATATGCAAAAATAGAAGAATTATATACTGGATTCTAAACCTCGCTTTATTTATTTATTTATTTATTTATTTATTTATTTATTTATTTATTTATTTATTTATTTCATCAATCCTCATCCGAGGATGTTTATCCCATTGATTTTTAGAAAGAATGGAAGGTAGGGGGAGAAACACACACAGAGAGAAATATTGCTGTAAGAAAAACACATCGATTGCTTTGCCTCCTGCATGTACCCCAAGATGGAGCCTGTATCAAACCCAGGATCATTTAGTCAAGCTGATGCTCTGTCCACTGAGCCAAACTCACTAAGGCTAAACCTTGCTTTTTTTTACTTAGAAAATCCTGGACCTCTTTTCATATAAGTAATAGCTTTCTCATTTTACTTTATGACCATGTAATATTAAATTGTATACATTTTTGTGACTTATTTAACCAGTGCTATACTGATTGATATTTATGCTATTTCTAAAACATAAGACTTTTGTTCTGCGTGAGAATTTGTGAGAATTTGAAGTTGAAAATAAAACTATACTCACACTAACAGAACACTTAAGCACTCTTAGACATCAGCGTTGGAGAACTAGCTTCTAAGGTTTTATTAGTGATCTTTACCCATTCTGAGTCACACTGTTCTTTACAGTAATGATAACATTTTTCTAACAGCTTTTCAAAATTATTAGGAAAAAATATTTCATAATCATTGGTGACCATTGTTTGCATTAAAAGCCATTATCTTTTTTATAAATTAGGTGTTATGTTTTTAAAACTTCTTTCTTTTGTTTTTGCCCTTTTTTTGGACTAGATTCTTACAATAAATGAGGATGGATCACTTGGTTTGAAAACCCCTAAATCTCATGTTTGTGAGCACTGCAATGCTGCCTTTAGAACGAACTATCACTTACAGAGACATGTCTTCATTCATACAGGTATTTCTTGAATTAAAATGGGCTTATGGCCATTAAAATTATCTTCGCTATTTTCATCTTCCTGTAAATGTCATTCATTCCTAAGACCATCAGTAACCTGTCATTTCAAAGTAGATTTCATGTCGGAAGGAAACCAGAGAAAACTTTAAATGAGAAAACAATTAGCGTGGATGTGCATTATTAATTAATCTTAACTGGACACTTATATGGCTTAATGTGTTCATTTTAACTAGAGAAACAGTTAAAGAATGTATTATTGAAAGCCTGTCAGCATTTATTTTTGTAGGCAAGACATCCAGATAGAATTTGAAATACGAATTTGGGAATCGAAGATTAAAAATGATAATTAACAATGAAGTTGTAGAGGGCAGAACTAAAAGACTAGATCTTTGTGGGAACAGATTAGACTTTTAGGTTGAATTAAGGTGTGCTGGGGGAGAAAGTAATAAGGTCATTTTGATTAACTAGGAAAATACTGTTGTCCCAGAAGGTAAAAATAGAATACCAAACAGAGTATGATCAACAATGGTACAACCTTCAGAGAGGATAGAGATCTGAGAAATAAATACATTAGAATATATAGCAAGGAGATAATGAGTAGCTTTTAAGAAAGTAGAATGTAGGGTTAAAGCACAAGTGGGTGGTGAAGAGTTTGAGATACAGGATAAACTTCTCTTTGAAGAAGGTGGGGTAAATGAAGGGGAGAAAGTAAAGAAGGAAGGTTTCAGGATTTCTGGAAAGTTTCTTTGCACAGAGCAGACCAAAGAATACTTTCCTTAAAAGGATAAGCTCCAGCAGAGAGGAAGCATTTGAAGGTGCATGATTTTTTTAAAAGGATGTTTAGAAAGTACTGAAGGTTCTAGAGAAAATAAGTAAGGCATAAAGTGATGGTTGGCCACAGAGAACAATGTGGGTGGGTGTTCTGCAGATAAAAAGGAAGAAAAGATATTAAGACACTAGATAACCTGTAAAATTCTGTTAAATTTAAAGCATTTGTATTGATAATTTGTAATTTTCCAGAATTTGAGCTTCTAAGATTTATCTTTCCTCATAAATAGTAACTATAAACTGTGTTTTATCCATTAACTAATTTGTGGATGTGAAATTATTTTAAGGCGAAAAACCATTTCAATGTAGTCAATGTGACATGCGTTTCATACAGAAGTACCTGCTACAGAGACATGAGAAGATTCATACTGGTGAGTGTTGCCACCCTTACTAGGGTCATTAAAATTACCATTTCAGATTAGGGAAGGATTTTTAATGAGTAACAACAGCTTTTTGCCACTTTCATTGATTGGTTTTATTTCTAAAGAGTATATATCATAGTTCTTTTTTTCTTCTTTTAATCAATGTTAACTATTAAGACTTGGATTTAGTGTCCAAGCCCAATTATTACCTTGAAATATGGTTTCTAATAACTTAAAATAATTTTAAAATGAAGTTTTTGTGAAATAGATGTTTCCTTAGATGTTTAATAAGTTTATAGTAGGTAAAATTATCATTTACATTTATTGGGGACAGGAGCAAAATGTCTGAACCCTACGATAGCAATATCATTTTTTTCTTACTGTTTCACATATTTACCTTGCTATATCAAGAAAGTTGTAATCCTAATAAGTTGGAAACTGTCAGTTTTTCAGTTAAGTTGTTAATGATTTAGAAACAAATATTTCATAAGGTCAATGTAAAAGAACCCACTTTATTTATTTACTTTTAAAATATATTTTTATTGACTTTAGAGAGAAAGGGAGGAGAGAAAGATAGAATCATCAATGATGAGAGAGAATCATTGATTGGCTGCCTCCTTGCACGCCCCAAACTGGATTGAGCTGCAATCTGGGCATTACTCTTCCCAGGAATTAAACCCTGGCCTCCTGGTTCATAGGTTGGTACTAAATCACTGAGCCACAGTGGATGGGCAGGAACCCATATTAGAGCAAACTTTTATTTATTTATTTTTTTACCAGTTTTGTATGTAATCTTGATTTAGTAGACAGTTAACTTTTGATTTTTGAGGTCTCTAAACATGGTAAAAGTTTTTCTTTAGAATTTATTTTCATTATTTTGCTTTCTGTGATATAAAAGTAGAGTTGATTAATTTGTATAACTTTAATTCTTACATTTAAATAGAATTGAGAATGATTGTGATAGTATATGAATATGAAAAATTTTGAAATTCTTCATGTTTCTCTATATTGAGTACTCAAGCAAGTACCTCCTTGGTGTTGTTATTTATATGTGTTCTCAGGGTACTTTCAGTACCTGTGAAAGAGGAGCCTTAGACAGTTTGTCATATTGAAAAGCAACCTTTACTGCCCAATAACTTTCCTTACCTTTCTTTGCCCCAAACAAGAAGCATGAATGTGGCTGATCTCCTTAAATAAAACTTCAACTATGCAGCATATATGTATGCTTTGATGTTCTACTTTTCAAAGATTATTATGCACACCACCCATTTCAGTTTCTTAAGTAAACATTTATTTATCACTTCCAGATGGAAGAGAGTATACTAGGCACTTTTGGAAAAAGAACAACTTTTTTATTTTATTATGACTTATAGCTAAATTTCTATCTAATCTAATAAAAGAGTAATATGCTAATTGGTGTCACTTTGCTATACCCTAAGCCATGCCTACCAGCCAATCAGAGCAACTATATACAAATTAATCCAATCAAGATGGCGGCTGGCAGCCAAGGAGCTAGAACAAACAGGAGGTTTGCTTGCCCTGCTGATGGAGGAAGCTAGGCTTCCCCACCTGCCTAGGCCAGCTGTGGCCTCTGCTGAAGGCAACCAAGTTTCAATTATAGAAGATAAATAAACCCCAAATACCTGATTCCAGCCAGCCTCGCTGGGAGCTGGGTCCCTGGGGGCTGTGGCCAGCCTGCAAACAGCCATCAGCCCCTCACCCAGGCTGGCCAGGCACCTCAGGGGAGACTCCCACCCTGAAGGGGCTGTGGCCAGCCTGCAAACAACCATCAGCCCCTCACCCAGGCTGGCCAGGCACCCCAGGGGAGACTCCCACCCTGAAGGGGCTGTGGCCAGCCTGCAAACAGCCATCAGCCCCTCACCCATGCTGGCCAGGCACCCCAGCAGGACCCCCACCCTGATCCAGGACACCCTGCAGGGTAAACCAGCCAGCCCCCACCCATGCTCCAGGCCTCTATCCTATATAATAAAATGGTAATATGCAAATTAACCCTAACAGCAGAATCACTGGAATGACTGGTCAGTATGACACACACTGACTACCAGGGGGCAGACGCTCAATGCAGGAGCTGTCCCTGGTGGTCAGTGCACTCCCACAGGGGAAGCTCTGCTCAGCCACAAGCCCGGCTGATGGCTGCCAGTATAGCGGTGGTGGTAGCCTCTCCTGCCTCCTCAGCAGCACTAAGGATGTCCGACTGCAGCTTAGGCCTGCTCCCTGCTGGCAAGTGGACATCCCTCGAGGGCTCCCGGGCTGCCAGAGGGATGTCTGACTGCCAGCTTAGGCCTGATCTCTCCGGGAAACAAGCGTAAGCCAGCAGGTGGACATCCCCCGAGGGGTCCCAGACTGCGAGAGGGCACAGGCCAGGCTGAGGGCCCCCCTTCTGAGTGCACAAATTTTTGTGCACTGGGCCTCTAGTATAATAATAAAACCTGATCATATAATGATAAGTGAAAATGGTTAACTATTTTTGTATGTTCTTAATACCTATTAGATTTTGATGACTCATTCATTCAACAAAATGTTACCGAGCCTTCAGTATTTAGAAATAGAGAGGTCATACAAGAAAGTTTGCTTGGAGTTTACATTCTAATGGTAGAGACATATATATGAACTGGCACTGTGTTGTAATAAGTGGTGTAGAGTTTTATACAAAACTAGAGGCCTGGTGCACGAAATTCCTGCACAGGATGGGGGGGTGTCCCTCAGCCTGGCATGCACTCTCTGCAATCTGGGACCCCTTAGATGATGTCCGACTATGGTTTAGACCAGAGGAATGGGGCCTAAACCGGCAGTCAGACATCCCTCTCACAATCCAGAACTGCTGGCTCCTAACCACTTGCCTGCCTACTGGCTTGATCGCCGCCTAATCACTCCTCTGCCAGCCTGATGGAGGGCCAACTGCCCTCCCCTGCTGGCCTCATTGTCCCCAACTGCCTCTGCCTCAGCCCCACCACTGTGGCTTTGGGAAGAAGTCAGAAGACAGTCAGAAGATGTCTGGTCTCCCGATCTAATTAGCATATTACCCTTTTATTAGTATAGATTATTAGTATAAATGCTATTGTGCCCTGAGGAAGAGCTAAATGTGCTCTTTGTTAAAGGTTACATGGGGAAGGCAACACACAAAAACTATAGGAGGTTCAGTTAAGAGAGAGAGAGAGAGAGAGAGAGAGAGAGAGAGAGAGAGAGAGAGAGAGAGAATCTGAAGAAAAAAATTTTGAAAGAATGCTTACCCTTATTGCATGCACTCTGCTGTTCTCTATTTTGTTCTAGTAAATTTGTTTTTAAAGTGCTGGTCACAATCCTGTCATCTCACTGGGAAAACAACTGTGCTAAGGCCATGGGGTATCTTTTTATTATTATTACTGTTTAAAGTATTACATATGTCTCCTTTTACCCCCATCAACCCCTCTCCAGCCACCCCCACTGCCCCAGTGTCTATGTCCATTGGTTATGCTAATATGCATGTATACAAGTCTCTGGTTGATCTCCTACACCTGCCCCCCCTCCCCAGCCTTCGCATCTGAGGTTTGACAGTCTATTCAGTGTTTCCCTGTCACTGGATCTAATTTTGTTCATCAGTTTATGCTGTTCATTATATTCCACAAATAAGTGAGATCATGTGATATTTCTCTTTCTCTAACTGGCTTATTTCACTTAGCATAATGTTCTCTAGTTCCATTCATGCTGTTGCAAATGGTAAAAGTTCCTTCTTTTTTATAGCAGCGTAGTGTTCCATTGTGTAGATGTACCACAGTTTTTTAATCCACCCATCTGCTGATGGGCACTTAGGTTATTTCCAAATCTTAGCTATGGTAAATTATGCTGCTATGAACATGGGGATGCATATGTCCTTTCCGATTGATGTTTCTGATTTCTTGGGATATATTCTTAGAAGTGGGATTACTAAGTCAAATGAGAGTTCCATTTTTCACTTTTTGAGGAAACTCCATACTGTTTTCCACAATGCTTTTACCAGTCTGCATTCCTGCTAGCAGTGCATGAGGGTTCCTTCTTCTCCACATCCTCTCCAGCACTTGTTGATTGTTGATTTGTTGATGATAGCCATTCTGACAGGTGTGAGATGGTACCTCACTGTGGTTTTGATTTGCATTTCTCGGATGATTAGTGACTTTGAGCATGTTTTGATATGTCTCTTGGCCTTCTGTATGTCCTCTTTCAAGAAGTGTCTATGTAGGTCCATTGCCCATTTTTTGATTGGATTATTTATCTGCCTTTTGTTAAGTTGTATGAGTTCCGTATAAATTTTGGAGATTAAACTCTTGTCTGAAACAGCATTGGCAAATATGTTCTCCCATGCAGTAGGCTTTCTTGTTGTTTTGTTGATGGTTTCTTTTGCTGTGCAGAAGCTTTTTATTGTGATGTAGTCCCATTTGTTTATTTTCTCCTTAGTTTCCATTGCCCCAGGAGCTGTATCAGTAACAGTACTGCTATGACATATGTCTGATATTTTGCTGCCTATGGATTCTTCTAAATTTTTTATGGTTTCTTGTCTTATGTTTCAGTCCTTTATCTGTTTTGAGTTTATTTTTGTATATGGTGTAAGTTAGTGTTCTAGTTTCATTTTTTTTGCTTGTATTTGACCAATTTTCCCAACACTATTTATGTATGTATGCTCTTGCCTCCTTTGTCAAATAGTAATTGAACATAATGGCTTGGGTTGATTTCTGGGTTCTCTGTTCTATTCCATTGGTCTGTATGTCTGTTCTTGTGCCAGTACTAGGCAGTTTGAGAACAATGGCTTTTAATGTAGCTTGATTATGATCCTTTCAACTTTGTTCTTCTTTTTCAGGATTGCTGTGGCTATTTGGGGTTATTTTATTATTCCATATGAATTTTTGGAACGTTTGTTCTAGGTTTGTGAAATATGCCGTTGGTATTTTAGTAGGGATTGCATTGAATCTGTAGATTGCTTTGAGTAGCATGGACATTTTTATGATGTTGATTCTACCAATTCATGAACATGGTATGTTCTTCCATTTGTTTATGTCTTCCTCTCTCTTTTTTTTCAGTGTCCTGTAGTTTTCCAAATACAGGTCTTTTACCACCTTAGTTAAGTTTATTCTTAGGTATTTTAATTTTTTGGTGCAATGGTAAATAGGATTGTTGTTTTAGTTTCTCTTTCTGTGAGTTCATTATCCTATATAATAAAGAGCTACTGTATAAATGGTTGTCACAGCCTCGCACCCTCATGCCGAGGCTGGGGGACCTGAGGCCATGCCCCACGCCTGGTGGGGCTTGATGGGGAACCTGAATCTGTGCCTCCTACCTAGCAGGATTTGAAGGGGGACCTGAGGCTGCACCCCCTGCCCAGTGCTGGACTGGAGGACCTGAGGCTATGCCCCCGGCCCTGTGGGACTGGATGGGGGTGGAGCCAGCTGAGTCTGGGTCTCGGGGCGCGGGCGGGTGGGTGGCGACTTGACTCTGTGTCTCACAGCACCTCCCAGACTCTGACAGTAGGGAGATTTTCATATATATTTTACTAATTTTCTTTCATCTCTGATTTACTAATTTACTAATTTTCTTTCATCTCTATAATATTTGCATATTATAGAGAAAGGGCAAATAGCAATATTAAAATACTTCCTCTAATTAATTCCCTTTGAATGTGCACGAATTTTGTGCACCAGGCCACTAGTTGGTGTATAAAAAAGCCATAGATTTCTGGGTGTTAATTTTGTATCCTGCTACATTGCCCAATTCATTTATTAAGGCTGAAATTTTTTGATGGAGTTTTTGGAATTTTCTGTGTACAATAACATGTCATCTGCGAATAAGGACAGTTTTACTTCTTCTTTTCCAATTTTGATGCCTTTTATTTCTTCTTCTTGTCTGATAGCTATTGCTAGCACTTCCAATACTATGTCGAACAGGGGTGGTAAAAGTGGGCATCCCTGTCTTGTTTCTATTCTTAGGGGAAATGGTTTTAGTTTTTTTTTTTAAATACATTTTATTAATTTTTTACAGAGAGGAAGGGAGAGGGATAGAGAGTTAGAAACATCGATGAGAGAGAAACATCGATCAGCTCCCTCCTGCACACCCCCTACTAAGGATGTGCCCACAACCGGAATCGAACCTGGGACCTTTTAGTCCGCAGTCCACTGAGCCAAACTGGTTAGGGCGTGGTGTTTAGTTTTTGTCCATTAAGTATGATGTTGGCTGTAGGTTTGTCATATAAGGCTTTTATTATGATGAGGTCTGATCCCTCTATTCCCACTTTGCTGAGAGTTTTTATCAAGAAAGGGTGTTGGAGTTTGTCAAATGCTTTTTCTACATCAATTGATATGATTATGTGATTTTAGAGATGGCCCCTACGTGGGATATTTGGGTTTTCTTGGTGTAGTTGGGTCTTGAGTGTTATTGTCCGGTTCGTGAATGGAATCTCCTCTCAAGGTATCTGGTTATGTGGCTCACTCTCTACCACGTTGACCCAACTGCACAAAATACAACTCGATGAGACAACACACAAAGGGAACAAACACGAATGTATTCATGACACTGATAACCCCAATAAAAGTGCCCACCAGAGAAAAGAGCAAAAAAATGATATTGCGAAAAGGAAAAAGTAAGAGAGAAAAGAAAAATAAGGGGGAAAGAATATACATATATGGGGAGAAAACTCCACAAAACTAACAAATAAACCAAAAAATGCCAACAACAAACATCCAGAAAAAAGAGGGCGGAGACAGAATCTGTAGAGGCACAGCTTATATCCAGAAAGTAAGGTAAAGGAATTAAATGAATAGGCCTTTGGCTTCCATATCCCATATGATACAGTGTACAGCTAATTTGCCTACACATAGTCAGGTGGTCATAATAATCTGGCTACTCAATGTATATTTAGAACCACAAATACAATCTCCATTTATTTTTTTGTTCTTACTGTTCTTTCATGTTTTAAGTGGCTTTTGTTTTTGGAGGGGCATCCTGCCTTTAAGTTTGCCCATGTCAAGTCTTTCTCTCTATAGACTCTTAGTGTAGAAGAATACAAGTAGTTATTGCATATGTTTTTTATTTGCATATGTGTATCTATTTTAAATTGTAAAGAAGATAATGAGTCACCTATCAACTGATTTCTCAAAGGTTGTGAGCTGAGAAAAATTCTAGTTCTTATAGGCTCTTCTCCTTATGGCCTCCCTCATCCTTTTTATTTATTTTATTTTATTTTATTTTATTTTATTTTATTTTATTTTATTTTATTTTATTTTATTTTATTTTACATATTGATTTCTTACAGAGAGGAAAGGAGAGGGATAGAGTTAGAAACATCGATGAGAGAGAAACATCGATCAGCTGCCTCCTGCACACCCCACTGGGAATGTGCCTGCATCCAAGGTAATGTCCTTGACCGGAATCGAACCTGGGACCCTTAAGTCCACAGGCTGATGCTCTTTCCACTGAGCCAAACCAGTTAGGGCCCTCATCCTTTTTATTATCCTGTCTCATCCAGTCTCCCAGCCCCTAAGCTCATTCTCTCCTCCATTTGCAGCATGATTAAAAATCATTACCTGGTTGGCTGCTCTTGCCACCAATAAGGAAATTTTCTGTGGCATTTAAAAACCAAGAACCTAGCCCTAACCGGTTTGGGTCAGTGGATAGAGTGTTGGCCTGCGGACTGAAAGGTCCCAGGTTCGATTCAGGTCAAGGGCATGTACCTTGGTTGTGGACACATCCCCAGATGGGGGTATGCAGGAGGCAGCTGATTGATGTTTCTCTCTCATCGGTGTTTCTGACTCTCTATCCTTCTCTCTTCCTCTCTGTACAAAAATCAATAAAATATATTTTAAAATAAATAAATAAATAATAAAAGCCAAGAACCTAGCTTGATTTGGTTTTCAAATAGAAATTTTACACTCAGTCTTTACAGACTGTCACTTCCTTCTCTTTCCTAAATTTAGGCCAGCCTACGAAATACCACTTTAAGAGAGAGTACTTTTTTATCCCAAGGCTGATCTTTGAACTTCTGGTTCAATCTTTATTTCTTTAGCTAAAGGCATTGTAAACTCAAAATGGGATATCCTTGGGATTTCTATTTTTGGCAGTTGTTGGAGATTTATGTCTTGTGAATATATTGTAGATCTTTTGCTTATGATATGTTTGGGGATATTGGAGAGAAGGTGAGGACTTGAAGTGAAGGTTGAACATAATGATCCTAATTGATCATTTTGTTTAGGGTCAGAATTACTGCTCAGGTACACATCAAGGTTAAACATTCATCATCAGTGGAATATTTGTTTTGTGATCAGGTACTTTTATCTAAAGTGCCTTTTCTTCTGCATTTTCAAATGTATATATAGGAGAAAGGTTAGAATGACATATACTCAGGTATTTTCTTTTCTAGAGGAAAATCTTCCCATCATTTTATTTACTGTAAGGAAAAGCCCAGTCGTATTGCCATGGGGAGGGAATGTGGGTTTGAGGAGTAAAGAACTTAAGTATAATTTTCAGTATTTTAATTTTCTGAATTCCTATAAAGAGTACTTATTTCATTAGTAAAAATGTTATGAAATTTTTTCTGTATATAGGGAAGTTTTTATAAATTGATTTTATAAGTCCTCCCAAAAATGAAAGATATTTTGAAAATAAGCCAAATAATTTAGAATTATGCATATACTTTAGGTTTCTTTTCCCAAAAAGTTTTTTTAAGGATTTAGTTATCGAATATGTACGATTTTATAGCTAAAAATGTAGTAAACACTAGAAAACATCCAAGTTATGCATGTTTCATGTCTAAAAACATATATTATCCCTTTTTCCTCTTGACTATAATTTTTGCTTACAACTATGTTAAATAGCTGAATAATAGCATTATTATTTTTTTCTTTTTTGTTTAACCTATCCCCAAACCCCAGCTGCATTATTATTTTTTAAACTAGTTGGACTAGTGGGTGGAGTCAGAGAGAATGTTGATTCACCCTTGACTTAGTTAGCTCAACTCTTTGTATTTCCTTCAGTATGATTCGGTTATTACTATAAATTATGGTTTTCCTCTCGTTATTTTGATACCCTAGTTTATAATTTATTAGCTGTAATGAAGTAGTCTTATTAAAAGGAAATGTTACAGACCTAGTTAGGGTTTAATTCTTTAGAAGATGAAGGAATTGAATCCTGTTTGTGCAACTGAGAGCGTGGCCTATACTGTGAGCTCCTGGCATTGTGACTGCTGAAGCCAGACAGCACTGGCATGGACAGAATTTGCCAAGAAAGATTAAGCAGGGAGGTACAGATTGCTGTGACTGACATTCTCTGCTTTAACAAAGCTTTCAGAAACCAGATTTTTTTTCCTCTGCAAAACTGTTAATAATTCACACTAAAAGATTTGATTACACATAAAAATTGCACACTATATGACAAAACATCTCAGTAAAGATAAAAAAGAAATCATACATATACCTATAAATAAAACACTGTACCATACATAAAGATTTTCTGTGGTTTTTTTTGCAGGGATGAGGGGGTGGGAGTCACCCAGAAAATTAACTCTATTTAACATTATGCATTAGAACTGAAATGTGGAGAATCAAAGAGGCTTTATAATAAGTTGCCTAGTTTTCAGTTAAGTATCTATGCGTATTTTGTGTGTGTAAGTAACTGTTCCCTTCAGATTCATGTAAAATGTTCTTTATTTGTTTATATTGCCTGTATTTAAAAAAAAAAAAAAAATGGCTTACCATTGTGTTTTGACAAGTCTTTTAGTTGAACAAATCTCCAGAAGTGGTTCTTATTCTTATTTATGTACTAGGGGCCCAGTACATGAAATTCATGCACTGAGGGTGGCGGGGGGGGGGGGGTCCTCAGCCCAGCCTGTCCCCTCTCACATACTGGGAACCCTCAGGGGGTGTCCTACTGATGGCTTAGGCCCGCTTCCTGCTCCCCGTGGGGAGCAGGCCTAAGCTGCAGTCTGGCCTCCCTTTGTGGGAGGTGAACAGGCTAATCAGGGGAAGCCACCAGCCCCGTCACCCCTGCAGCCACTGCCAGCCACCGCAGCCACCAAGGTGTTTTCATCAACACGGACTCCAGTCCCTTCACCATGAAAAAATGACAACTTTCTTTAGGCATTTTTAAGATGTGTTTTTCATAGGATATGCCATTTCCTTTCTTTTTTTTTAATCCTCACCTGAGTATATGTTTCCATTGATTTTTAGAGAATGTGGAAGAGAAGGAAAAAACAGAGAGAAACATCAAAGTGAGAGGAACACTTTGATTGGTTGCCTCCTGCATATGCCCTGACCTGGGCCTGGGCCAGGGAGGAGCCTGCAACCTAGGTATATGCCCTTGGTCAGAATTGAACCCAGACCCTGCAGTCAGTAGGCTGAGGCATTATGCACTGAGCCAAAGAGGCTAGGGCAGGATATGACATTTCTTAGCCCTCCAGCAGTGAGCCTTCATTTTTTTCTCCAGGAGTGTGGTGGAAAAACCCTAGATCACCTTTTTGGATTCTTATTACCCAAGTTACTAAGAATATTACCAGTGGCATACAGAGAGCTTAGCCAATGAGCGGTCAGAAAAAGTGTTTCCTCTGAAGTTTACTCTGATCACCGGCTCCACCCCTGTCTCTCCAATCCCAGCTCCATCCCTGCCCAGGCCTGTAACCTCTGGCCGAGGATGCAGGCCGAGGCAGGGGACCCCTAGACCCCTGCAATCACTGGCTCTGCCCCTGCCCAGGCCTGCAGTCTCTGCCTGAGGCTGCAGGCCTGGGCAGAAGACCCCCAAGCCTCTCCAATCACCGGCTTCACAGAGCCCAGGCCTCTGTGATCACCGGCTCTGATCCTGCCCCCTGCCATCGCTGGCTCTGCCCTTGCCCCACTGGCAGCCTCTGGCCAAGGCTGCAGCCCTGGGCCGGGGACCCCCAGACCCCTGCTTTGCCAGCTCTACCAGTGCCCCAGACCCTTGCGATCACAGGCTCTGCCCCTGCCCCTCTGATCACTGGCTCTGTGGAGCCCAGGCCTCTGCTATCTCCAGTCTTGCCCCCGCCCAGTCTTGAGGCCTCTGGCCCAGGCCTTATGCCTGGGTAGGGCACCCTCATACCCCTTTGATCACCAGCTCTGCCCCTGCCCCCTCCGATCACCGGCTCCGGCCTTGCCCATGCCTAAGGCCTCTGGCGAAGGCCTCCGGACTGGGCAGGGGACCCTCTGCCCCCCTCTAATTGCCTGTTCCACCCCTCAGGCTCCCCACTTCCCCGCCTCCCCTGCTACCTGCCTAGCTAACAGGCCTGACCACTTCAGTGGTGGGGCTGAGCTGGACTGGGTGCCACCATCTTGTGGCTATGGGGGAGGCCATCTTTGTAACAAAGTGATGCCTAATTTGCATATTATTCTTTTATTAGATAGGTTCATCGAGTGAATATATAACTTGACAAATCCTATAAAATAGTACAGAACTGGTAATTTTAGCAGTTGAGATGAATTAGACCATTGAGGATTTAGCTTGGTGGCTTCATGGAAGAGGTAGAACGTAACTGGCCCTATGAGGTAGATTTAGATTTTGTAATTACTCCCCTGTGTTACGTGGAAGTCAAATGTCATCACAGGAACTGTAGGTGGTAGAGCAGAAGCATGATGGAAGCCAGAACCAGGAGAAAAATGGGGGTGTACTGATGTTGGGAATCTGGGAACGGATAGGTATATTGGTGGTAGACATCAATTCAGAAACACACAGTGGATAGCACTTAAAAATCAGTCAGACAGGCAGACATCAGGGTAATTATAGATGCTGGATAACAAGACAAGCAGAGTGTCAGATATACTGGATGAAGAACCAGATGGAGGCAGGTACTTCAAGATAGTTAAAAAACTAGAAATTCCTGATTCCTTGCCCTTGTCATAGCCCAGTTGCTGAATACTCTGTATTAGCAAGATTTCAGTCAAGGCTATTGTCTGTGGCTTTTCTCCTGCAGTTCACTGTGGAAAATGTGTACAGAGTTCATGCTTGACACTTACTACTTACCTCTAAATAGATCATTGTGCTTGACTGTAACAAAGTAAATGGTGTGTTTGAGTGGGAAAAACAAAGTGCCAGAAAATCCCAAGAAGTCATCATTATCACAAACCTAATAGTACTGTCAAATTTATTGAGTACCTATTCTCTGCCAAGCACTCTATTAACCACAATACATAAACTATCTTTGTCCTCACAGCAGTTTTGTGAAAAGGGTACTATTATTATTACTAGGGGCCCGGTGCACAAAAATTTGTGCACTCGGGGGGTGGGGGTCTCTCAGCCCGGCCTGTGCCCTCTTGCAGTCTTGGACACCTCGGGGGAGATGTCCACCTGCTGGCATGCCTGGCCAGCCTGGGTGAGGGGCTGAGGGCCATTTTCAGGCTGCCCACAGCCCCTTCAGGGTTCGTGCACTGGGGGGTGGGAGGGCTGGTGAGTGCAGGCCTGGACGTTTCCCACTGGAGGGCCCACGATCACACACACCTGGTGGGCCCCCACCGTTGAGGGGACACACCTAGCGCAGAGCTAGATGGCGAGCCAGGGGCAGACGCTGGTGCAGGATCCCTCGGTGGGGCCCTGCTGCTGAACAAACACACTCAGGGTGGAGCCGGGCAGCGGACTGGCTTCGGATTCTACGCACTGTGTAGCAGATGCTCCCGTACGCCCTGTGGAGGCCCCTGGCGGGCAGATGAAGGCAGCGGACCCTGGATGGGTGCTCCTGCACGCCCCCAAGGAGGCCTCCGGGGCAGAGCCAGGCAGCTGACCCAGGACAGGCGCTCCTGGACGCCCCACGGAGGCCCCCGGGGGGCAAAACCAGGCAGCAGAACCAATACGGCTGCTCCTGCAAGCCCCGTGGAGGACCCACTCTCCCGCATACCTGGTGGAGGCCCCCGGGGGGCAGAGCCAGGCAGTGGACCCGGGATGGGCACTCCTGGATGCCCCAAGGAGGCCCTAGGCTGGACTCCCCCCACCCCACCCCACCGCCCCCCACTGAGCTGACACACCTGGCACAGCTATGCCGGCCGTGGAGGCTCCCAGTGCAGAGCCGCCCTGCCAGCCTCCATCTTGGCTGGGTTAATTTGCATACAGCCGCTCTGATTGGCTGGTGGGAGTGGCCGTGAGCAGAGGCTCAGCCAGCCTAGGCAGGCAGTTGCAACAGAAGCCTCTGGTTTGCTCTAGCTCCATGGCTGCTAGCCTCCATCTTGGCTGGGTTAATTTGCATACAGCCACTCTCATTGGCTGGTGGGCCTGGCTGTGAGCAGAGGCTCAGCCAGCCTAGGCAGGCAGTTGCAACAGAAGCCTCTGGTTTGCTCTAGCTCCATGGCTGCTAGCCTCCGTCTTGGCTGGGTTAATTTGCATACAGCCGCTCTGATTGGCTGGTGGGCGTGGCCGTGAGCAGAGGCTCAGCCAGCCTAGGCAGGCAGTTGCAACAGAAGCCTCTGGTTTGCTCTAGCTCCATGGCTGCCGGCCTCCATCTTGGCTGGGCTAATTTGCATACAGCCGCTCTGTTTGGCTGGGAGGCGTGGCTTAGGTATCTCTGATAATGGTCAGTTTGCATATTACTCTGTTATTATATTAGATTATTATTAATTAATTAATTTTTTTTACAGATAAGAAAACTTATGGGTCAAAATGATTAAGTGACTTACCCCAGGGCACACAACTGGTTAATGGCACATTCCAGGTTTTCAAAGTTCATGTTTTTAACCAGTATGCTGGTAGATCTAGCACCAAGAACATTTTAAGATTACAGAAACTTTTGGTTTTAAACATAGAGGTTTTTATTTTGTTCAGGTAAGAGTAGTCACTTCTGGACCTGGCCTAATGGCTTGTGGGTTGTTGGGTATGCCTGCCTGAAATAAAGACTGAGGATGTAGGAGTAAGAACAAGTTCCACCTGGTATGGGGTGAACATTGGCAAGAAGAGCAACATGTAAATAGCCATTCTGTATGTGCTCCAACTGGGAATCAAAAGTGGCAACCCTACAGCGCACAGGACAACACTCAACCCACCGAGCTACTCCGGCAGGGCTAATTTTGACTTTCTAAGGGGGCTTAAAGAATGCTGTTGAGCAAAAACTTTCAGTGTGCATTTTTAATTATTCCAGAAAATATATTATGTCAACTTTCAATTAATTCCCTTGGGGAATTGACCAGATTGTAGATTAATTACTTAAAATTTTAAAAAGTGCCGTTGTGAAAAATAAAATGAATGCCAACACAAAGAGAACAACGCATCTATTAGTATTTTTTGAAACGAAATAATATTCTGCATAGGCCTGTTGTGCTTATCTAATGGAGGAATTCTCTTCATCCCTAAAAATCAATCATATATGTTCTTGCCTATTTCACCTGCCTTTTAGTTTTTTATTATAGGGTAGAGGGGAGGGACACTGAGTCTAATCACATGTAATTCTAGAGTCTTGAGGAGATCTGACATTGTCCTTATAGAAAACTAGAGGCCCAGTGCACGAAATTTGTGCACAGGGTGGTGGTGGTGGGTGTCCCTCAGCCGGCCTGCACCCTCTCCAATCCAGGACCCCTTGGGGGATGTCTGACAGGGATGGGGCCTAAACCGGCAGTCGGACATCCCCCTCACAACTCGGGACCACTGGCTCCTAACTGCTTGCCTGCCTAGTGGCTTGATCACCACCTAACTGTTCCACTGTCAGCCTCATGGCCCCCAACTGCCCTCCCCTGTCTGCCTCATGGCCCCAAACTGCCCTCCCCTGCTGGCCTCATGGCTCCCAACTGCCCTCCCTTGCCAGCATGAATGCCCCTAACCGCCTCTGCCTTGGTCCCCACCACCATGATTTTGTCCAGAAGGAAGTCAGATGGTCAGAAGATGTCCAGTCTCCCAGTCTAGTTAGCATATTACCCTTTTATTAGTATAGCTGTACCATCTACTTAAGACATTTTATTGTATGAGAAATGGACAGTGGACTCAGGAATTTGGAACTGAAAGATTATTTTAAAATTTTAGAATTCAGTGACAAATGCAGAGGTTTTTGTTAGGCAGAAGCCATGGACCTAAATGTTAGGGAATAGGCAGGAGACATTTGAGGGTTGTTGTTAGGAGATGCTAAGCAAGAGTTGAGAAGAGAATGGTTGTTACAGGGAGGGATGGAGGCTACCTACCAAAAACATTGCTTGGTGCTCTGCTTTATTTCTGAGGCTTCTGGGTTATTATTTAGTACGAGAATTTGCTCAGTGGCTAGCCAGTGTTACCTAGCTTTTTATGATACTAAAAAGAGAAAGATTGCAACCAAAAAATAGGCAATGGCCATTTTAGCAGAATAATAGCATTTTTGGTCATTTTGCCCCTGTGTTTCATGTAATGTTTTGTATTTTCAAGCTGTTACATATGCATTGTTTTTACATTTTGGATGACAGTTCTTAGGTGGTAAATGTGTTTCTGAATATTGCGTATAAACTTAAACTTTACATTAAATCGTTTTTGTGCTGAATTGTGATTTGAAGCTACTACTTTGGTAACAGTATGGATTTATTTGCTAATCAGTGTGTTTTAGATTAATTAACTAGCTATTAATACCTTTTCCATTACAGGAAAATAACTTCTGAAACTAATCTCAATCATTATTTATTCGTCCTCATTGAAACAATTGGTTTTATTAGATTTCTTAGGAGCGCCACTATCATACTCTGATGAGGGCCTGAACTTATGAACAATACATTAAGACTAGAAGCTGAATGAAATGGATAGAAAGACATTTCAAAGGAAGAATAAATATAGATGAAATTTAATAACAGTGTGATCAGAAGGAACTAAAGGAGTTCTTTAAGCTTTTATTGTGGAGCCCAGCTTTCCAGATGAAATCCTACATGGAATAACATCAGTTAGTGAACTAAAAAATAAGACAAACAATTCCTTGGCTCTTACTGAGTTGACAGCTATTACTAATACTCCTCAGTTTTATTCATCCAAGGAGACAAGGTTAAGTTTGAATGACTGAAGAATTAGCCTCTGTGGAACAAGTATAAACAAAAATCTTTAAAAAAAGGAATTATACACTTTTAACTCATTGAATCGCATGCTGTATGAATTGAAGCTCAAATTTTTTTTCTTAAAAAGAATACATGATATAAACATTATTTCAATATAATCTGAAATGGATTCTGCTAAGATGTATCACAATTGACAGAAAAGTGTATGGAGCAGGAAAAAAGTTTAATTGTACTAATTTACAAAAATTGAGAAAATGTAAAGCATTTAAAACATGAATATTTGTTATATTACCTGAGCAGTTTTTTGTGGAAAACATTTGAATATATATTGTGTCATTGGACCTGATAGGGTCAACTGTAAACTTCATTTGCTCTAGGGGATTTACCCATCATTGGTTTCCTGAACATTTGTCTCTTATGGAAAACTGGATATTCTCTATCGCAGTTTAATAGCTTTGAATTAGTAAAATTTTATTCAGAGTTTTTGAATGTAGAAAAAGTGTTAAAATTTTTCTGAATGAGAAGAACCACTCTCAACCACTATGATTGAACACTTGAAGAATGGCTTTGGAAATTAGCTTTTCCTAAAGACTTAAAAATACTTCTTAATGAAGTCAACTTAATTGACTTCATTAAGAAGAAAACAGTGCTTATAGTGAAACTTCTACTGTGATTAAGTTATTTTGACAGCTCCTAAGATTATTAAATCACAAAATGCTGCTTTATACACTTCCCTCATTACAAGTTGCAGCAAGAAGTAAAACCTCCATCCCCACACAAATATGAGATATACCTTCTAAGCTCAAACTACAACTTCGATCAGTTTTTGGACTTTGATGCAAATCCATATTTCAAAATTCGTTAAATTGTAATTCCACCTAACCTTCATTTGGAAGTAATTAATCTGCAATGTAATAGCATGCTAACAGGCAAATATCAAGAGAAGAATCTAATAGACTTCTATAAATGCCTTCCAAGTAGTAAATAATTGTTAATTAAAGATATGTTTTTATGGATTGTTATCAGTACCTGTCTTTGTAACAAGACAATTTCAAAGATAGAATATGTAAAATCTCATGCAGATAAGTATTAGCAGATAAATATTTGCAACTGACAGATGATAGGAACATTAACTTAAAACCTCAATTCGAATAAATGCTACCTCCTCTCATAAAAATAATTCCAGTCTTCTCATTAGGACATGTGTATGCTAAAAAAAAAAAAAAGTTGTATTTTGTTACCATCAATCTTATAATTATTGTAGTTTGAATTTCATCAGTAAAAATTTATGTTTTTCTCATTATTTGAGTATGTATATAATATCCTTGACTTACCCTCTTGCACACAAACCTTAATATATTTATTATCTGACCCTTTATATATATACTAGGGGCCCGGTGCACAAAAATTTGTGCATTCGGGGGGAGGTCCCTCAGCCTGGCCTGTGCCCTCTTGCTGTCTGGGACCCCTCGGGGCATGTCCACCTGCTGGCATGCTTGGCCAACCTGGATGAGGGGCTGATGGCTGTTTGCAGGCTGGCCAAGCCCCCCAGTGTGGACCCTCACCCCATGGGGGTGTGGCAAGCCTGCCCACAGCCCCTTCAGGGTTCAGGCCCCTACTGGAGTACCTGGGAGCCTGGGTAAGGAGCTGAGGGGCGTTTTCAGGCTGCCCACAGCTCCCATTGACCCAACATCCCAGCAAGGCTGGCTGGAATCAGGTTTCTGGGGTTTATTTATCTTCTATAATTGAAACACTGTTGCTTGAAGCCAAGGCCTAGGCAGGTAACAAAGCCTCCTGTTGGCTTCAGCTCAGTGGCTTCTATAATTGCAACAATGTTGCCTTTGTAGAGGCCCAGCTGGCCTAGGCAGGCAGTTTCCTCCATCGCTGGTGCAACAGAAGCCTCCTGTTTGGTTCAGGTGTGCGGCTTTTATAATTGCAACTATGTTGCCGTGAGCAGAGAGAGGCCCAGCTGGCCTAGGCAGACAGTTTACTCCTGATGCAACAGAAGCCTGCTGTTTACTCTAGCTCTGTGACTGCCGGCCTCCATCTTGGCTGGGTTAATTGGCATACAGCCTCTCTGATTGTCTGGTGGGCGTGGCTTAGGCATCTCAGAAATGGTCAATTTCAATATTACTCTTTTATTAGAATAAATGAATATATAAGTTTGCCAATCCTAGTCAAAGTTTATTTTTTTGAATGTTCTCAGTTTTCAGACCTCTGTTTGTTGATGATCTTGCTATTGATTCTACCTCCTCTTGGTCACACCTTAAACTACCTTAAATCTTTGTGATTGAAATGTTTTCATTTTCCATGCACTACCACCTGTCATTCCTGCTCATGCCTCAAATACTTATGCTTCAACAATCTTTTGTCTCTATGAAAACCTACAACCCAGTGAGCCTGCCTTCTTTTCACTATCCTTGTTTTCCTTGTATCTTCATCACTTTCCTTACCCAGTTTTAATTCAGCAGTCTTTGTTTATCATAATCATTCTTGCTTACACACATATCCCTTGCTCTCTCTCTCTCACATACATAGTACACACTCGGCTAAATTACAGCTTTGGGAACTTTAACTCTTTTCATCTCTGGAATAAAACAAAGCTATGTTGTATTAGGGTCACTTCAAGTAGACCCTAAATTCCTACTGGAAATCACTTATTTCTAGTTCATTCAGTCTCCCACTCATCTAGATGTGGTCCATATTTTAGCCCATGGGCCAGTTGCTCTTGCTGCCTGTTACTGTAACTGAAATTTTAATGGAACATAGCCATACTCTTTCCTTTATGTAGTGTCTATGGTTATTTTATCCCTACAATAGCAGAGTTGAGTAATTGTGATCAAAGTTGTATGACCCTCAAAGTTTAAAATATTTACTGTCTGATCTTTTACAGAAAAGCTGCCAACCTTTCTTCAAAACAAATATTTTATATTCTCTCCTTTCCATAAACCTCCAGGATTTCCTTTTACCATCTCACTTTCAGCCTGCTTCCTATTACACTGAGAAATTGAAATAATCAAAAGAGAACTTCAATAAGTTCCTAGTACCATATTTATTCACCCATGAATTTTAAAGTTTAGATCTATTAGAGGATGATGGGCTAATAGTGATATGTTTTATTATGCAAAATAACTGACGATTTTTCCTTATGATGCTTTGTATAGGTAATGCATATACTTTAAATTTTCAGTAGCTTTTTCATCTTAAAGGCACTATGTTTTGTTGACTTCAGACTTTTTCCCCCCATTATTTTAAATTAAGGTGTAATTTATATACAGTAAGTTTTACCATTTTTAAAGTATATGCTATGTATTCATATACTGTATACAAATATAAAGTTGGTTCTGGGTTATGAATAGTCAGACCAATGAAACAGAATAGTCGGTCTAGAAGTTGACCCATGGAACTTATTAGTGTATGATTATGATAAAAAAATGGGATTAAGAAAAGATCACCTCATAAGTGGGTTAGGAAAACTGTGGATGGCCATTTGGGAAAACAAACTATTATCTGTACCTCATATTCTCTCTGAGGATGAACTCGAGATATATCAGATTTAATGTAAAAAATGAAGCCGTAAATGTGTGGGCAAATTAGAATGGGAAATACCTTTATAAATAACACCCAAAATCTAATATCCATAAAAAAAAAGATTGACAAATTCAACTACTTAATAAGTAAAATCTCTGGTAGCCAAACAACTCTACCCCCACTCTGAACAAGGCCACTCGCGAGCAGATGGGGTGCGGGTCCTCGCACATCCCACGGCATCGACACCATTTTGTCTTTCACTTTCTTGATAGTTTCCTTTGAAGCACAAATGTTTTTAATTTTGATGAAATAACATTCTATTTATTTTTGCTTGGTTGCTTGTGCTTTTGGTGCCATATCTAAGAAATCCTTGCCTAACCCAAGGTCAAGTTTTATTTAATAGGTTTAATTCTCACATCTAGATCTGTGATCCATTTTGAGTTAATTTATGTGTATGAGGTGAGGTAGAGGTCCTACTCCATTCCTTTGTATGTGGGTATCAGATTGTACCAGTATCATTTTTGAAAAAACTCTTATTTTCCCATTGAAGTGTCTTGGCACCTATGTGATTTTAGAAGTAAAACTTAATTTTAGATCTCCATAGTAATGGTTCCTTATAGCTAAGGATTCTTTATGAGATTTTTAAAATGTGTGTGTGCGTGTGTGTCCAGTTTAACGGTGCTCATTTAATTCATTTCCAAAAGGACATCAGAAATTCTGGTTTGAGCTGAGAAAAAGAGAATCAAACTTTACTTTTGAAACAGTCTCTAAGCTAAGCTCTTCTTATGTTTTAGTAAATTAGATTTTTAAGAGTATTTTCCTAGGATTCCAATTCCATTTAACCACAAATATAGTTTTTAAAAATATAGAATTAAAATGGTTGTATCCAAGAATTATTTTAGACTATGTATGGGTAACATTTCTTTTTTCAAAAATTCTTTTAAAATATTGTTTTGTATGATTGAGAAAAGGATTAGAAACATAAGCCACTCACTGAAATAGTGTTCATATTGCTATAAGTTCCTGGTTCTACTGGTCTCCATGGAAAAGAGTATGTTATATATACACATAATTGAAAGGCAGGGAAATTGAGTATGTCTGATTTAGGCTTTTTCTTTTCAATGACATAGCCTATCTCTTTCATTTTTATAAAGCAAAATATTATTTGAAAAATTTAATGGGACAGTATCTTTATTATAGGGGAGACTTTTTATCAGTTAAAAAGAGCTAAGTATGACAGCTCTCAAAAGCCATTTATTTAGAGATTCTTGTGTTAAAATAATTCGTTAGTTTACAGTATTTTGTTGTAAACTGTCTATATCATGTACTAGGTGAAAAGCCATTTCGCTGTGATGAATGTGGTATGAGATTCATACAAAAATATCATATGGAAAGGCATAAGAGAACTCATAGTGGAGAAAAACCTTACCAGTGTGAATACTGTTTACAGGTAAGAGGTGGTTTAAAATTCTTTTTTAAAATTGATTTTTAGACAGCAAAGAAGGGGAAGGGAATCAAACCGGCAACCCTTCGGTGCACGGATGACCCAACCAACTCAGCCACCCTGGCTGGGCTGAAATTCTTTTTTAAAAATCCACTTTATTGAGATATGATTGACACTTGAAAATTCTTCTATCCTAAATTTAATTATGAAATATTTCTAATAAATTAAAAACTGTTACTACTAGATCTACTTGAAGAACTTCCTAACTTGTTGTTTAAATTTTTATAGATAATTGGCTCAGCAAAATTAGTTTGGAATTGCTTATATTATTATACTTAATGTCTATCTTTATATTAATTGCTTTTTTCTTTTCTTTTCTTGGTTGGCCAAAAACACAAACTAAAACAAAAAACTCACTACTAAACTCTGAATTCAACAGTATTTTTCCAGAACAGATCGTGTATTGAAACATAAACGTATGTGCCATGAAAATCATGACAAAAAACTGAACAGATGTGCTATCAAAGGTGGCCTTCTGACATCTGAAGAAGATTCTGGCTTTTCTACATCACCGAAAGATAACTCACTGCCAAAAAAGAAAAGGCAGAAAACTGAGAAAAAATCATCTGGGTTGGACAAAGAGAGTGCTTTGGACAAATCTGATCTGAAGAAAGACAAAAATGATTATTTGCCTCTTTATTCTTCAAGTACTAAAGTAAAAGACGAGTATATGGTAGCAGAGTATGCTGTTGAGATGCCACATTCTTCAGTTGGGGGATCACACTTAGAAGATGCATCAGGAGAAATACATCCACCTAAGTTGGTTCTCAAAAAAATTAACAGTAAGAGAAGTCTGAAACAGCCATTGGAGCAAAATCAAACGATTTCACCTTTATCCACATATGAGGAGAGCAAAGTTTCAAAGTATGCCTTTGAACTTGTGGATAAACAAGCTTTACTGGACTCAGAGGGCAATGCTGACATTGATCAGGTTGATAATTTACAAGAGGGTCCCAGTAAACCTGTGCATAGCAGCACTAATTATGATGATGCCATGCAGTTTTTGAAGAAGAAGCGATATCTTCAAGCAGCAAGTAACAGTAGTAGGGAGTATGCGCTGAATGTGGGTACCATTGCCTCTCAGCCTTCTGTAACACAAGCAGCTGTGGCAAGTGTCATCGATGAAAGTACCACAGCATCCATATTAGATTCACAGGCCCTGAATGTGGAGATTAAGAGTAATCATGACAAAAATGTTATTCCGGATGAGGTACTACAGACCCTATTGGATCATTATTCACATAAAGCTAATGGACAGCATGAGATATCATTCAGTGTTTCGGACACAGAGGTGACTTCTAGCATATCAATAAATTCTTCAGAAGTACCCGAGGTCACCCAGTCAGAGAATGTTGGATCAAGCTCCCAAGCATCCTCGTCAGATAAAGCCAACATGTTGCAGGAATATTCCAAGTTTCTGCAGCAGGCTTTGGACAGAACTAGCCAAAATGATGCCTATTTGAATAGCCCGAGCCTTAACTTTGTGACTGATAACCAGACCCTTCCAAGTCAGCCAGCATTCTCTTCCATAGACAAGCAAGTCTATGCAGCCATGCCCATCAATAGCTTTCGATCAGGAATGAATTCTCCACTAAGAACAACTCCAGATAAGTCCCACTTTGGACTAATAGTTGGTGATTCACAGCACTCGTTTCCCTTTTCAGGTGATGAGACAAACCATGCTTCTGCCACATCAACACAGGACTTTTTGGATCAAGTGACTTCTCAGAAGAAAGCTGAGGCTCAGCCTGTCCACCAAGCTTACCAAATGAGCTCCTTTGAACAGCCCTTCCGTGCTCCATATCACGGATCAAGAGCTGGGATAGCTACTCAATTTAGCACTGCCAATGGACAGGTGAACCTTCGGGGACCAGGGACAAGTGCTGAATTTCCAGAATTTCCCTTGGTGAATGTAAACGATAGAGCTGGGATGACATCCTCACCTGATGCCACAACTGGCCAGACTTTTGGCTAAAAATAAAAAAGTGTGTAAATAATACTGGCACTTTAGAACAGAATAATCAAGAGTGGGGTTACTCTGTGTAAAATGGAGTGCTGTACAGATTTAAGAGCAATGCGATATAACAAGTTAAGCAGATATGAATAGCAAGATAAACCAATAACCGTTTTGTTTGGTTAGTCAGCATTCTTTGAACTGCCTTACATGTTGTCACCTTTATAGAAGCAACGCATTACTTGTTTTAGATCAGAAACTTGCTATTCCACCTACACCACATTTAAAAGGAAAAAAAAAAAAAAAAGACTTTCGCACAATTGTTTCCTAACTGATAACATTGTACATTCTTAGGAGATTAGTAATTGTGTGAAATTTACTCATACTGTTTAAGTTTTTCAACATAGTCATTGCACTTCAGCAGGGAATTTGATTATACTTTACAGAGTGAACTCAAACGTTTAAATGTCAAGAATTATGGCATAAATAAATTAGTGTGTCCTGTGGGAAAAAAGAAACCAGGAAACCACCCTTTTAAAAAGAATGACATGCCACATACCCTTGATTTCTATTTTGCATTATATTGACATGTTGTTGGGTTTTTGTTTTTTTTTTTTAAAGAAAAAAAGTAATAAAAATCTGATAGTCTAAGACTCCACTATTTAAAAGCCTAGTTACTTTTAAAATATGCATACTTTCAAAAGTTTTACCAAAATACATAATGTTTGAAGCATTCAGTTCTATGGAAGTATGCATATTGGTGTTAGTTTCTTTGTACAGTTGTACCTAGATATTTTTTATGATTTTTCATGTGCAGGTATCAAGATTTTGAAGTTTTAGTAAGAAGATATTCTGTAGATTACATTCCCAAGAACATAATGCTTATACAAATGTATATTCCACGTTTTAAAACTTAATTGTATTTTACTTTACATATACACTTCAGTTAACATAGAGCACTTAGAATCTATTTGGTATTTTTGATTTCTCAAAATAAAAAAAAATTTAGATTTTTAGGTTTGATATGGTTGTGTCATAATCATCTCATAATTGACCATTTTAATTTTTGGCAATAAAAGGAAATTGGGTATCTTTGGAACTGTAAAACTTGGTTCAATCCTTTCTCTCTAGAATCTTTATAGATTGGATAATTAAGCAGTATCCAGAGGAACTAAAGAAATGGGCATTTTAATTGCTTATTTTACCTTGAGTTAATTTTTAATGAACACTGTTCATTATTATTTTATAAACCAAAAGTGTTTACTAATTCTAGTAACTTCAGTTTCTTTTTCAGCTAGATGAGTGATCGGAAACTTTTTGTTGCATTTCAAAATCTAAATAAACTACAGACTTTATCCTTATACCACGAATGTTTTATTTTTAATACTTTGTCTTAAAATAATACAGCATGGTACAATAAATAGTGCTTTTATATATACACATATACTTTTCTGAAGAATGATGGTTTGAGTTACACATTGGACAGTTTTAATTTTTGGAAAATAACATTAGTTTTATAGATTCTATTATCATATTTGTTCCAACTTTTCATTTTCTTTAAAGAAGTTTTCGCCATCTTTGTTATATCCCACATACTGACATAATACCAGTAGCCATCTTTGTCATAATGCACATACTGATAGGGTACCAATGATAATCTAAAATTAATACCCTTGGAAAATGAAACTTTATTGTTGTTAATTTCCATTTTAACTTTTATATTGGCCCTATAGGTCTGTAGTCTTTGTTTCAGTATAGACTGTTATACATTTAAATTATTTTTTCTTCTATTTAATATTATCCCAAGACTGTTCTCGTAAAGAAAGGGAACAAAGAAATATCCACCATAAATATATTTTCAGTTATTTTGAACATACTGGTGTTTTTATAACAAGGACTATAAATTAACTTTAATGTGGTTTCCTCTACACTTTGGTTATTAAGCTTTGCTCGAAATACTCATTTTTCCACTTGACAGCTTTCTTTGCTGGCAGATTTTTCAAGACTTCAAACTTTGAAGTAGATATTTAAAATGTTCTGCTATTATTGACTCTTAAGAATGGTGTGTGTTGTGTTGCACATCACAGTCACAGGAAAGCTTCATTCAGGTGAGATGTTGCAAATGGAACTGCTCTCCCTAGATAGGATTGGTCTTTTCTTACAGGACTACTTGGTGATAGTAGACATTTATTTCCTGAGTTATTTTTTGAGCCTGATCAAATTTTTGATCTATTGAGAACTTGATGTAGTTCTTGGTGCAGTAAGAGGATTTTTGTTAGTTTTAACAGCAGCACCGTTTTTAGCATGTGACTCTCCTGCTGAGCAGTTAGGGTAAGCTAACGAAGAAAGGCCTTTGAAAATGAGAGTTAAGCAAGCAGAATTTCAGGTTTTGCATTCCTGTGTTCAACACACTTCTTTAAATCTGTATAGTGGCAGACATTTCTACCACATTATAAACATTTTTGCAATAAGTGATACTTGGCATAACTTACTGACTTTAAGTATAGTTATTCTCTTACTGTGAAATTCTAAATGCCTACCAGACTTACCTTGTATTATTACCACATGGTAAACATCTCAACATTTTGGGTTTCCCAGATTGGTTTGGAAAGTTACTTAATTTCTGTCTGGCCTTAGCAGAGAAAGCAAGTAGCCTTTTGTGCTGCTGTAGATGAGGATATTGAGGATATGAGATATCCTTTTGCAATTTGTGTTTCTCCTTAACTTTTAGTGAGCAAATTGTTCTTTTGAAACATGCTTTTACACCCTCCAACCTTTGGTCAGTGTGAATGAGATGCTTTTTCACTTAGGATGTGCATTTGAAGATTGGAAACAGATTGCATTAGATGAGGTAATATCTCCTGCTCATATTCTAAAAGTGATTTTCTTTTTAACTTATTGCACACGTTTCGTCTGGTTCAGACCGTTTGAGTAGCTGTTTTGGATCTATCTGCAAGTTTTCTACTTGATGCCGTAAAAATCCACCCTTTGCGCTCTGGCCGAGGCCTGTCAGTGGTCGGGTACTTTCTCTCGGAGAGCAAGGCTATAGGCTGTGCTCAGGGGAGGCGTTCATTTCCTCAGCTGAGAGGAACGTGAAGTGCAGCTAGGTTAGATCTTTTGCCACTTGTTTCATTTTATTAATTTGGGCTTTCAAAGGGCTGTTTCAAAACAAAAACAAACGCCGGGAAACTTTAAAAGTAGGCATTACTGTAATACTACATTTCTTAGGCTTAGAATGTTTTAAACTAGAACTTGTTTTTCACAGTATATTTACTTGAAGCACTATTATAATCAGTGAGAAACTTTTTGACTCTGCAATTTAATTTAAACCTTTTCCGTTTCAAATTACTTTATTTCAGGGAAATAATTTTCCAGTTGTTTTTGCTGTATTCTGCAAATAAAAACCGTATGTTTCCTTTATTCACTTAAACCTTGATAGGAAACAAACTAAAGCAGACAAACATTTATTGTTGTGTTTGTTGCTTTCTTTAATCCAATGGATAAAAAAGTAAAACCCTGTAAACATTATTTTATTTTTTTATGCAATACCATGCTGTAAATAGGGTTCATCAAATAAGGATGTACCTATGATTGAATCTTTAATTCTGCACAGTTAGAGTTTATATATAAACGTGTCTTGACAATCAAGGATTTTTATGTGTCTTCCTTTATGATGTTTATTAATGTTATGCATTCCATTTGTTTTGAAGTGAGTACCAATGTGCTAATTTGTATTGTCTGAAAGTATGTAATGTTTTTACGGCTTGTTTTTAAGAATCTGTAAATATGTACAAACAAATCACAGTACTCTTTATGTTAGAAGGCATATGATGTTGTACTGTATGTAAGCAATAATACATAGCAGTGCTAACTTTACAAGTAGCATCAGGAAAGTTCTAACAAACATTTCAGAGTTATTGATTATCCTTATTTCACTTAATAATGATTATCTTTAATCAGTTTTTATAAACAAATTCCATTGTTCCTCCTATTGGAACGTAACACTGTTTACACAGCATAATTGAAGTTGCAGGGGAGACAGGCTAAATCTGACTTCATCTGTACTCACTTTCACTAAGCATTGAATGGCCTTACCACTCTTCTGCAAGATGGAGGAAGACCGCAAAATTTAGTGCCCATCACACTGAAGGAAGGGGGTGTGTTGTATGTTTTTTTCCTGCTTCTGTACTGCTACCTAATGTGGTTTGCTTTGAATTTTAATATTTGTTTTTCTGTTTTAGATTCAAGCCCATAAGTTTTGATGTGACTTCAACTCCATTGTGAAATAGTTCTCTTCATATTTCATATCTACATTTCAATAATTCTAAACTTTCTACTTTGATTTTTAGATACTTATTTTTCAAGCTTGATTCCTCAGCTGATCAGATGAACTTATTCAACTTAAATAACAAAGGAAGACAAACCTATTGTAGTTTGAATTCAGTAGATATTATACTGTACAGAACAGCTAACTTTGAACACACACATCACTGCTTTAGAAATAAAATCGCCAATTTTTAAATGAATATGACCTACATTTTATAGGAGAAATGTTTTTAAATGCTAGTCATTTATATAAATGTGCTTTGAAGGATTTGCTAGTTCACTTCTGTCACTTTTTAGTACACTGGTATCTTTTATATGTAATGTATGCTTTTTATTGTAGCAGAGCATTTCAGTAGAAAGAATTTTGCAACAATATGGGGGAAATTTTTCATTGTTGGATTTGAATTATACTGGATTTTATCTGTGTAGTCTTGTCTTCATTTTAATGCTGTCTGGAAGGGAACTTGGTATCCAAATAAAGCAGGTAACCTCATTTTACTTAAAGGGCATACTGTGTAGTGCTGAATTTAATCTGGAAATCTAATGATTTTGAAGAGAAAAACAAGTTTATAACAATTGTACAGAAGAAATTAAATGTGTGATGGAAATCCTGATGGTGGAGCACGTTGAATTTTCTGATACAGTGTTATTTTCCTGGGATCCCCTATGCCTTCTTTGTATTTCAACTAATAAAGGAAAAACCCTGTCATTGAAACTGGTAGGATAATAGGATATTCTGATTATACAGTATTACTATTCCTATCCCATTTTCTGACCCTTTCTCAATCACTGTAAATTTTTATTTTCTATTTCCTGTTGATAATTAAACATGTACATAATATAGACACTGTTGTATAAAACTGAATGAACTGAGTTGCTATGCTTGAATGGGTAACTAAGTGGAAATATGGACACTGAGAATTCGTAAAATGCCAGAACAAATTTACAGGAAAAAGGGAGGTATCGTGTCCTAGGAAAGTCACAGCAAATGTTCCCTTTGACGCTCTGTGAAATAAATGTGAAAGAATCAACTACAAACTTATCATCTGATACAAATGGATCTTTCCTTCCCTACCTTCCCCCAAATACATGAGCGCACTAAATTTCAAAATCTACTCAGGTGAAAATTGCTTTGCAATGAATCTTACCACATTGAAATTTTCACTGTTAAAAAGATATTTGTGATATTTTTAAATACAAGCTTTCATATCAGTAGTCAGCAGCCTGACAATTGAAATTTGGTAAGTCAATATATTTTAAAATATATTTTACCCTCCAAGTAGAATTGTTTTTAAACAATTGGGAGGGCTTTTTTGTTTAAATGTATTTTTTATTGTTACTGTAAAAATAAAATCTTGCTTGACCTCACATTATGCCATGAATGAATTGCTGAGCCTCTATACTACATGAAATCTTTTTTCATGCATAATCTTGGGAACATAGAAATGTTCTTCAAACTGACCTATTCATTAAGAGGTTTAATGAGTTTCACAGCTTCTGGCATTGTCATATAGTTAACCTTGCCATTTAGAGTTTATAATGCCCTTTTATGTATTGTGATGCTAAAGGAAATTGTTTTGTTTTATTTTTAATTGAATTATTAGACTAATTTATATTTGCAAATTCTGCATTTTAAATGTGGACACTGGCTGTTTGAAAAATAAAAGAAAATACAGAATGCAGTTTTATGAATAATTTCCTAGCTGGGTTTTTTTATAACATTCTGAGCCAAATAACTAATGGTAAATATTTAAAAATTCTAGTATGTAGATTAATATGAAGAGAAAAGATGTTTATACAATTAACAGTTTGTTACACGAATTGGGTAACAATTAGCAGAGCCTTTACAGTCAGTAGCTTTGTGGTATAGATGCTATTGGGCAGTTCAGATGCAGGAGTCAGCTGTACGGTCACCCGATATTTTAAGCTGAAGTGTGTTTGACACGATAATATATATGATCTTTTTTTCTTTACAGATAAGATTTTTCAATATTTTAGACTTGAAATGTTTAACACACAACTAAGAACCATTGTGATTTTTTTCTTCTTCACAGATATTATTCTATTACCGTATCATACATGGGATTTTTTTCACATTGGTAAAGGTGGTTTCATTTTTATCAAGTCCCCCATCATGTGACCAGCAGAACGCATTGTTAGAAAGTTGTCTGCAGTTAGGAGTACAGTCCAGGTCCTTGGGACAAAGATTAAAGATTAATCCTATGCAAAGATTAATCCTATGATCCTGGTTTTATCTACCTGGTGCTTTGGCCAATTCTGCAGAATAACAGCGCTGGCAGTCTCCTAACCCATTCCCTACATGCCAGCTTTTCTTGAATGGTTGGGAATAGGGAGGCAGGTCAGGAGATACTCTACATGGTATTTCTCCCACCTTCTGGAGGTTACAAGACAAAAATGTAGTCACTTGAATTAGTGTGTTGTCTTACTCAAAAGAAGTATAAAGCTTTTTATGGCTTGTTTTTGGGTGTCTGTGTGTGGCTAGTATGTTTGGATAGGACTTTAAAAAAATTTTTTTTTAGAGTACTGGATGTTATTCCCCTCGTTGTCCCCACCCCCCCCCCCCGAACTCGATAAGGTGTTAGAATAAATCATTAATTCACTAAATTAATGAAGTGGAAAAGTTTAAGTGAATGAACGGTAAAATTTGGATGTCATAATTTCAATTCTTTTGTCACTTTCAAATGTCCTTAAAAGAACATTTATAGTAAAACATTTTACACATACTCTCAAGCAGATATGTATGCATTTGTGTAAGAGTCGGAATGTAAAATGTGCTACTGTAAATGTGAAGGACATTTTCAGACTGGTTCTCGAACTACTAGGAAAATGAGTTTAAAAATGGACTTGAATTATAAACTAGAAAACATTTCACCCCTCACCTATTTACCCATTTACACAAGAGTGAACTTTTAAAGTTGGAACTTTTCTAATGTGTCCTAGCTTCTCCCATTCTTAATAAGATTATGAGAGTTTGGCTCAGTGGTTAGAGTATCAGCTCATGGACTGGGGTCACAGGTTTGATTACGGTCAAGGGAACATACCTCAGTTTCAGGCTCGGTCCCTGACCCTGATCATGACACCTGCCCAAGGCCGCCAGTCGATGTGTCTCTCACATCGATGTTTCTCTCTAACTCTACCCCTCCCTTCCACACTCTGGAAAATCAATGGAAACAAAGATCCTCTGGTGAGGAGTAACAAATTTTTTTTTGAAGTTGATGACTGTGTCAAGGGGGCAAAGGGGGCCAACGAAATAAATGATGTGTGATAGTTACTGTGTTTTCTGTTGATTTGAATCCTTACTTGCTGGGGCATAGTATTAGTTCAGCATTGGTCACTTAGTAACGAGCATTGTAATGTACGCCAATAGAATTTAAGGTGACCAGATTTAAAGCGGTACACCATTGACGGTGGGGCGGGGGGGGGGTGTTCTTTTCTTCTTCTTTTTTTATTATTACTTAAAATATTACAAAGAGTAATCGGGACTTTTTCAAAACGCCGTGGGACGCGGGACAAACTTAAAAATCAGGACTGTCCCACCAAAAGCGGGATGTCTGGTCACCTTACAATGGTTGAGGCTACGAGCATCTTCATCTGAAAGGTGTTATAATTATGGCAAATGCAGGATATGTTATTGTACTTGAGGTTATTAAAGCAAATATTGATGTGTGGGGTGCTGTACTGATTTATATCTCATTCGTCAACCAATGGGTAAGTAGTAGTACTTACTTTAGGATAGTTTTCTAGAAAACATAACAAAAGAGAAAATATATGTAGACCAAAACAGTGGAAATAGAGAACATTTTTAAAAATCATCCCCTATCCCTGACCAGTTTGGCTCAATGGATAGAGCGTTGGCCTGCGGACTCAAGCGTCCCAGGTTCGATTCCGGTCAAGGGCATGTACCTTGGTTGCAGGCACATCCCCAGTAGAGAGTGTGCAGGAGGCAGCTGATGAATATTTCTCTCTCATCGATGTTTCTAACTCTCTATCCCTCTCCCTTCCTCTCTGTAAAAAAAAAAAAAAAAAAAAAAAATCAATAAAATATATTTTTTTAAAAATCATCCCTTAGTTAAAATACCAAACTTAGGATAAGATTCAAACCTAACTTGCTGACATTATCATTCAAAAGACCGAGCAAGATAGTAGAGGAGTTTGTGTGTCTGGATTTAAATGAGCAACAAGGAGTAACTGGTAGTGAAGTGGCAGTGACAAGAACTTTATAAATTTATGATTCTATTTTCAGAGGCCAGGGAGGGGTTGGAACATTTTGGAAAATGATACTACAGTGAATGAGGGAAAAAATGTTGTAGACTTGCCAGAACAAAGAGGCAGAAGGACCATCCCACAAAAGTAAGAATATATTGAACTTAACCTCAAGCTGTGGGTTAATCGTGAGCACAGGCCTGGGCTGTGAGGTTGGGGACAGCAGCCAGCTCCCCAGGCAGGAGGAAGGTGGGCCTACTGACCTTTCTCTCCTGTGTTTTCCTTTTCCCATTTCTCTGTTACTTGCTCTAACCTTTGTTTTATTTCCCCGAATGACTATGTGGTCTGTAGCAGGTAGACTCTAAAGGGAAATGACTAATGGTATGTGATTCCGAGCCTTGTGCGGGTTAGGTTTCTTTATCTTAAATGTTTGAGGGTTTTTTTTAGTATCAGGTAGTTCGGGAAAATTTTAAACTGGCTGTTCATGGGGAGAAGATTGGGAGACTCCTGAATTTGTGTGTAAGTTGCTGGAGGACATTTTTTTTTTTTTTTACAGAATCACACATACGCAGGTGTGAATGAATGAGCAATGTCATGGAAGGAAAAGCCTGAACAGTGCAGGTTTAGGAATGGGGCTGGAGGTTTGCTGGGATTAAAATGGCGCTATGATCGGGCAACCTGGAAATGCTGGGTTTCTGCTTTCAACCTCAGGTTTCTAAACACAATTCCCAAGAAACACAATGACCAATGGCTAATGGGAAACCAGCGTTACTATGTGCTGGATCTGTTTCCCAAACCTTAGTGTGGCAATGGGCCAGAGGATGTGCCAGGTCTACAGGCTTCTAGCGCCAGCTCCTTCCCCTGGCACCTTCCCTGCCCTGGGCTGCAGAGAAATGAGCGTTTCTCAATATTTGGAGAGGAGTGAGTCAAGGCAGGATGCCGTCGGTGAGCACTTTCCCACCCCAGGTGCACAGAATGAAGAAAAGAAAAAGCAAACAGCCACGTTGACATGTGTGGCCTATTAATGGCAAATGACCTTGCTCACTGCCGGATGTGGCTCAGTAAGTGTCCTGTAATCCGATCAATCAGATTGGCAACTCGGGTGTGTGTGTGTGTGTGTGGGGGGGGGTCAGGGCTTGTGACTGTCTCTCCCTCCTGTTACTACCACAGACCAAGTCACCCTCAAGTCTCCTCCGGGCTTCTCGCTATAAGTTTCTTCTGAACATCCGCTCTGGATGGCCTCCAGTCCTTTTGCAAAAACCCTTCGCAGTTTCTGTCACTATTTGGATAAACACTCCTTACTTGGCCCTGCACCGTTGTCCGCTGCCCTCAGCCCAACACCCCCACAGTGAACCTAGCCTCTCTGCTCTCGTTACCAAACTGCTTTCAGTCTCATACTTGGTCACACTCCCTTCCTCCACAAAGACATTTTCTTCTCTGCTCCTTACCTGTTGATCGCCCCACCCCAGATTTCAGCCCCAGCATCACTTTCTCCCTGATCACCCTCCCCTCTGCACTCCCCCCCAACCCCTACACCACTCTTTCAGAGTCTTGTACAGCTCCTTCCCAGCACAGACGTCTTTGTAATCTGCTTATCTGTATGAAAATTTGATTTCCCGCCATCCAGAGCCATCTTGCTGCCCATGGTTTGTCAGTGTTGGGCACAGTGCTTAGAAATGAAGTCATTGGTGAATATGGTTTAAGGGAGCAGCCGGGCCCTCTCAGTTAAACCATGGCTGCAAAGAGAGCATGCAGGTGCCACAGAGAAGCACTGCCAGGGAGCTTGAGGCCCTGCGACAGCAGCAGTGGGACCAGAAAACTGCCATGTGTGTTTCAAATTCGGGGAAAGGTGGTGGATTATGAAAACAGAGCTGAGCTGGATCTCAACCCCCAGCAAAATTTTAGAATGTTCATAGCAACTCTGCCATGTAGGCTTGGCAGGTCTTACCATTAACTCCATGCTACGAATGAGGAGACAGGCTCAGTCACAATACGGACCGTGGACAAGGTCACAGATGGAGAGGAAGAACAGGACTCAAATTCAAACCTAACTTCTCTCCTCGAGACTCTTGGAGGTCTCTCGTCAGGTCTTTCTTATGATATTTAAGCACATGCTGGATGCTAATTGCACGGTTGTCACAGTAAGACTGTCACGGTCATCAGTAAAATACACTGGACCTTGTTCATCAGCTTCTCTCTGCATCACATTTCCTAGTCCCACCAGGTCCTCACACCAGCTGCCAGGTGGCTGATGGAGGGAGAAGGCCGTTCTCTCATCAGGAAGCAAACTCTCAGAGTCAACAAATAGCTTAGATCCTGGAGGAGAAACCTGCTCAACAGGTGCTGGGAACAGCTGGCAGCAGGATAGCACAGCCCCTCCCCCTCAGCCCCACCCCGGAAGCCAGAGCAGGGATTCCAGGGGGTCTGGCCCACCTCTCTGGGAGCTGGGAGTCCTTGGGGGTCGTACAGAGTTGCCACCTTTCAATTCCTGCCTGGCAGCCCCTCTGACACTTCCTTCTTGTACCCGGGGCTCTTGCAAACATTTCACAGTCCAGAAAGACAGAAAGCCTGTCTGTCTGATTCCTTCCCCTGGATTAGAGAGGCAGCGTTGTGAAGAGGAGAGAACCTAGTATTGTAACTAGACCAACTAGACCCAAGTTCAGGTCCTGACTCCACCCTCAGGGCCAGCCAACTTTTCTGAATGTGTGCAGAATTTCTGTGATTTTAAAAAAATGAGCAGACATGCCCCAGAGAGGCCCAGCACAATGATCAACTAAAAAAATTTTTTTAAATATATATTTATTTATTTACGTACTAGGGGCCCGGTGCACAAAAATTTGTGCACTCAGGGGGGTCCCTCAGCCTGACCTGTGCCCTCTCACAGTCTGGGACCCTTCAGGGGATGTCCACCTGCTGACGTGCCTGGCCAGCCTAGGTGAGGGGCTCATGGCTGTTCAGAGGCTGGCCAAGCTCCCCAGTGGGGACCCTCACCCAATGGGGGTGTGGCCAGCCTGGATGAGGGGCTGAGGGCTGTCTTCAGGCTGCCCACAGCCCTTTCAGGGTTCGGGTCTCTACTGAGGTGCCTGGCCAGCCTGGGTGAAGGGCTGAGGGCTATTTGCAAGCTGGCCACAGCTCCCATTGACCCAAGGTCCCAGAGAGGCTGGCTGGAAGCAGGTTTCAGGGGTTTATTTATCTTCTATGATTGAAACTTTGTTGCCTTGAGCAGAGGCCACAGCTGGCCTAGGCAGGCAGTTTTCTCCATTGCTGGCCTCCTATTTGCTCTAGCTTTGTGGCTGCTGGCTGCCATCTTGGCTGGGTTAATTTGCATATTGTCACTCTGATTGGCTGGTGGACGTGGCTTGGCTGGTGGGCGTGGCTTAGTTGTAACATAGTGAGGGTTAATTTGCATATTACTCTTTTATTAGATTAGATTACACTTTTAAAATAATATATATTTAAAAATATATACAGGATGGGGCGAAAGTACTTTTGTAGTTGTGAGTAGGCAAAACAGTTTATTCTTGGATTATTTATTAATGACTTATTTTTCATATGAACAACTGTAAACCTACTTTTGCTCCACCCATTATGTATTAAATTACCTGTGCTCTCTGAGTGACATATTTCACCTCTTCACCATGGAAGATTATAACTGGAGTAACCATGGTGGGTAGGATATATTCTACCTCTCAAGTATTTTACAGAAGGAACAAACAGCAGACAAAAGAGCTAACTATTGAGTTAGCAAGTCCATGCTTTTCAACCAAGGTTGACCTTAGAATGACCTGAGGAATTGAAGAAAATTCTGGTGCGCAGGCCCAGGTATCTTTGTTTTCTGAAACCACCCCAGGTGACCATAGAGCACAGCCGGGGCAGAGGACCAAGCTCACTGGCTCTCCTCCGCAGCCCTTCTGAGCCTGGTGTTGGGGAGGAGGCTGGGAGAGAGGTTTTTGTAGATGTACATTATTTACATCATGAATTAATGTTTTCAACCTGTTTGCACATTTCAGTTTTGGTTAACTTTGTCCAAGCTCTGATCCTGCCCCCAGGTGCAGACTTTTTGACAAATGGGTCATTTTTTAAAGACAGGACTTCTCCAGCCTTCACACAGGAGGCAGGTCCCAGCACCAGGCAATGGCAGGGAGAGGGCTGAAGGATCTGTCTGTAGCTGAGCAACAACCTCACTACGGTGGGCTTCATCTGGAACTGGAGTTGTGCATGAAGGGAAAAAGGTGAGCTTAAAATCACATTTTGATTTTTTATATAATGAGGCTGCAGGAACAGTGAATTCAAACAATGAAATAAAAGCACTGTGAAAGGAAATGGTATTTTTACCTTGGCTGGATGAACCATGTATGTGCTATCTATTGCTGAAAACTCATTGGCTTCAAACCGCAATTTTCAACCTTTTTCATCTTGTGACACACATAAACTAAATGCTAAAATTCTGTGGCACACCGAAAAATACTTTTTGCCAGTCTGGCCAAAAAAAAAAAAAAAAAGAAAAAAAAAAGTATGGTTTTGATTCATTCACACTGGATGGCTATTGCCCGCAACCAAGGTACATGCCCTTGACTGGAATCAAACCTGGGACCCTTCAGTCCACAGGCTGACGCTCTATCCACTGAGCCAAACTGGTCAGGGCTGTTGTCACTTTTTTGACAATCTAAGAGAAAGAGGTGAGTGCAGCATGTGGGCTGAAGATCACTGGCTTAAAACAATGATTTATTATCTCTCATGGTTTCTGTGGTCAGAAATTCAGGCAGAGCCCAGCAAGAAGTTTGTCTTTTTGTTTTGTTAATCCTCACCTGAGGATATTTTTTCCCATTGATTCTTAGAGAGAGTGAAAGGGACGGGGAGAGACTGAGAGAGAAATACCGACATGAGAGAGACATATCAATTGGTTACCTCCCACACTCACCCTGACCGGGTGGAGATTGAGCCTGACTGGAGTCGAACCCAGGACCCTTCAGTCCACAGGCCGACACTCTATCCACAGAGCTGAACTGGCTGGGAAAGGAGCTTGTCTTTGTTCAGTGTTTGGGACCTCAGCTGAAAGAACCTAACACCAGGGACTGGAATCATTTGATGGCTTGTTGCACTCACATGTCAGGTGGTTGACACTGGCTGTTGGTGGGAACACCCCTGTCCATGTGGCCTCGGTGTCCTTCCAGCATGGTGGCTGGTTCCAGGGGTAACTGCTCTGAGAGCAAGGACGCCAGACGATTCCCCATTGCTTTCAGGACAGCGGTTCTCAACCTGTGGGTCGCGACCCCCTTGGCAGTCGAATGACCCTTTCACAGGGGTCGCCTAAGACCATCCTGCATTTCAGATATTTACATTACGATTCATAACAGGAGCAACATTACAGTTACGAAGTAGCAACAAAAAAAATTTTATGGTTGGGTCACAACATGAGGAACTGTATTTAAAGGGCCAGACGGTTGAGAACCACTGCTTTAGGACTTAACCCTGGGAGTCAAATGCCTCTAGGCTGAGGCATTTACCAAGGTTCGCTCAGGCTCCAGGGAGGGACATAGATCCCATCTTTTCTAGAGGAATGGCAAAGTCATAACGCAAGAAGAGCTGTTGTGATGGGACGGATTAGTGCACCATCTTTAGAAAATACAATCGGCCTCACATTGTCTTTTAATTTTCTTACTTTTTTCTTTGAAGATGGACAGGTTTCTCTAGCCTCCAAATGAAGAATAAAAGCAAACATTTGTTCTTAGGTTTAGAAAATGCCTATAAGGTTTGAGGGGACCTTCTCATTTAGAAAATGCTGAATAACAAAGTAGGTGGTTATGAACAGGAGGGCGAATTTCCTTTTCTAATGCTTGTAAGTCAGGCTGTAATATCTGGGTATATAGTGGATTCCAGTATTATGGTGGTGTCATCCTTTGTTTACAGATGGCTAACCTGTAATTTATTGAGGGTTCTTTCCCCTTGCAGAGATGGGTTATTAAAAACCTTTTTGCTAGAAAGGAAGTTCTGACACAGGGATGAACTGTGAGGGCATTATGCTAAGTGAAATTAGCCAGACAGAAAAAGACAGATACTGTATGATTTCACTTACATTAAATTTCTTGAGGAAGCAGATTCATAGAATGTAGATTGGAGGTTACCCTGGGCTGGGGTAGGAGGTTGGAGAGTTACTGCCTAGTGAGTACAGAGTTTCTCTTTGGGGTGATGAAAGGTTTTGGAAAGACGGCAGTGATGATTGCCCACATGGTGAATGTAATTAAAGCCACTGAATCGTACACTTGCAGTGGTCAAAATGGCTCGTTTTATGTTTTATGTCTTTACACACATACACACACCACACACACTCACACATGCACATACATACACACACATTCACCACACACACAAACTCACACATTCACCCCACACACACACATACACACACTCTCACCTCACACACACTCACACACGCACATACACACATACTCACACATTCACCCCACACTCACACACACTCACACATACACTCTCACACACACTCACACACGCACATACTCACACATTCACCACACACACAAACTCACACATTCACCACACACAAACTCACACATTCACCACACACACACACACACATTCACCACACACACACACACATTCACCACACATACACACACTCTCACATTCACCTCACACACACTCACACATACACTCTCTCACACACACACTCACACATTCACCACACACACACACATACACACACTCTCACACTCACCTCACACACACTCACACATACACTCTCACACACGCACATACACACACACATTCACCACACACACAAACTCACATTCACCACATATACACACACACTCACCACACACTTATACACACTCTTACACACGCTCACACACACGCTCTCACATACACACACTCACCACACACACACACACACATCCTTCTTCGCAGGAGCAGGAGAGGTTGGGGCTCTGTCAGTGTTCCCATGGCTTTGGCTTCCCCTTTGTTTTTAAAATAAACCCTCTATTTTTAGAGATTTTCACACAAAGGCTCATGTGGGCGTGGGAAGTACTCCCAGCTGCCCTCCTATTTCATGGAAGCCTAGCGAGTTATTTAGGTTTAGGAAATATGCCAGATTGGAAATGAAAATATTAACTTCTCCCTGGGTTAATTTAGTGGGTTTTTTTCCTTCTTCTGCAAGCTGGGGCCCTGGAACCCCTACTTCCCCCGCAGTCCCACGGGCGGCTCTAAGTGGTCCTGAAGCGGTGGATCGTCCCCTCCCTGCCCCTCAGCACTCTCCCGGCAGAGGAATCCCACGTCCTGAGGCTGGAAGCTTGGGCAGCCGGCCGTCTCCGGCCCCAGCCTGTCACTCGCGCGGGCAGGACAGACTGCAGTTCCCGAGACCCGGCTGCAGCGCGCAGGCTGGTGCCTGCCCCCACCCAGGCCGCGCACCTCCGCGGGTGGCGTGGAACTAGCCGGGAGGGCAGAGGGCGTGGCGGGCTGCGACCAGCCTGGGGGCGGCAGACCTCCCGCCCGGGCCTCACCGCGGCCTCAGGCCCCGCCCGCCCCCTCAGGGTCCCGCCCTCAGGGTCCCGCCCCTCAGGGTCCCGCCCCTCAGGGTCCCGCCCCTCAGGGTCCCGCCCCTCAGGTCCCGCCCCTCAGGGTCCCGCCCCTCAGGGTCCCGCCCCTCAGGGTCCCGCCCCCTCAGGTCCCGCCCCCTCCGGCGGCCCTGGGTCTGTCCCGGCGCGCGGGGCCCTCCAGGGCGGCAAGTGTGCGGACTTGCCCGCGCTGGAGGCGGGGACGGCTCCGCTCCGCAGCCCAGCCCCGTCCTTCTCCCCCGGACCCAGACTTGTGGGTGCAGACGTGGCTGGGGTGCCCCAGCCCGGGCGGGACCTGCCTGGCCAGCGGGACAGCTGGGACCCGCACGGCGACACCTGGTCAGCCACGTGGCCGCGGGGCGGGGCGGGGACAGGGCGGGCGCAGCGCTCGGAGCTCGCTGACCCGGAGCAGGTGAGGGTGGAAGAGGCGGCGGGAGCGCACAGGTGGCCGGAGGAGCTCTGTCCCGTGGGAAGGGGGCCAAGCCTGGGTCACGTTTGCCCCCCTCCCCCGCCCCCAGGTAGACCAGCCCCCACATCCCTGTCACCTGCCGCACACGGGACTTGGGAGCTTGGCGCGGGCCGAGGGCCGGGCGGGGCGTGGGTTGCGTTCCGCGCTGTACCAGGTCCGTGTAAGTGGGGGTGCACTGACCGAGATGCGAGGGGGTGGGCTCTGGCTCTCGAGCCGATCTCAGTAAATCTTGGAGGCCTATCAGGTGGGTCAAGGGGCCTGAGCAGAGGGGCTGTGCGAGGACCCGCGCTCCATCTGCACGTGGGCAGCTGGGAGGAGCTGGGCAGGGGAACTTTCTGGGGTTCCCCCTCGCAGCCCACCAAATCCCTCAGTCTCCCCAGCTTCTTCTCTGAGCACACAGTGGCCCCCCAACCCCCAATCCCCAACTCTTGCTTTGAACACTCCTCAGGGAGAGTCCTCCCTTTCTTGCCTTTGCTGGTCACTGTCATGGGTCATGCTCTCCTCACATGACCTCTACCCCATATCCCTTCTCTCAGTTTCCCTTTTCCTTCTGCTTCCAAGGGGTCAGGAGCCCTGTCTCAGCCCAGCCCTCTGCTGGAGAGAGGGGGACACAGGGCCGCACAGGTGCCTGCCCTACGGACAGCTGGTCCAGGGACCAAAGAGGGCTGAGCTTCCCTAATGAGAACCCAGCCTGGTCTTGATGCTCAGTCAGCCTTTCTTACCCACCTCTCCACTCCACACCCCTTCCGGGGTCTGCTCCAGAGGGCCCCCCAGGACAACCTCCGCACCACCCCGCCCCCATTCTGCTCTCCGTCTCGTCTTACAATCACTCACCACCTGGAACCAGGTCTAGTGAGTGATGGTGCCCTCGCCCTGGACAAAGGGGTTCAGAGGGTGGGAGAGGAGTGTGAAACTGTGTCCTCAAGGGCTGGGTGGCTGGCTCCCCCCTCCCCACGCCAGTGAAGGGGCTCAGGAAAGAAAGAGGGAGCTGGGGCAGCTGGGGCTTTAGTGCAGCACAATGTGAGCACAGGAGCCTCTGGAGGGTGAGCGGGACCTAGGGGCGTCCTAAAGAGGGAGGGGCATGAGTTTCTAGATGAGGTAGAACATCGTTGCTGCTTCAACCTGGAGCGCAATCTGGTGGGGAGGAAGGATGGGCGGTCAGGAGAGAGGGAAGGAGGAGCCAGCCTGACTGAGGATGGTGTTTACCTTCCAGAGGGCCTCCCCACCCAGACCACCAGGACCCCCGTTTCCACAAGAATGGCCCAGATGTCTCAGGTGCAGGAACTCTTCCACGAGGCAGCTCAGCAGGTAGGCCTGGGTGGTGTGGGGGGCCTGTCAGGGAACTCCCCAGGCCTGTGAGCAAAGGGTCTCCAGACAGGAAGCTGAATGGAAACATTACAGTGCTCTGTTTTAGAAGTAATTATCTCAGAAGTTTATTTTGGTGTTCCAGCTTCACCGCGAACTTATTATAGCTAACTCTCGTCCATCCATATGCAGAAAATCTTCTTTGCTATTATTTTGAATCTTGGACTCTCACATTCCCTGCCATGGAGATTATCTATGTACAGAGTGAGGACTCAGATAACATGAACTCCTTTTCATATTGAATCAAACCAATGTAAGAAGGAAAATTTACTTCTGAAAAGCATATATGCTGAAGCCAAATGAATTTCTGGATTCTATGATGTCTGTAGGGCATTTTTTTTTTCTTTATCCTCTTCCTGTTGCTCGCCAGTTACAGCAACTGTTCGATGTGGCTATGGAGTTGAAGTGGCTCTCCCTGCAAGTAGGCAATCCCTTAAAAAATAAGAAAACCTATGTAAGTGTTTGTTGAGAAATTGCTCGTTTCCAGCGTCTTTTCCAGTGACTGATCACTCAGCCTAGATGTTTTCACTATCCCTTGGATTTCTCTCATGCTTTGTAGAGCTGGGTAGGAGGGCTTCTGGGATTATAATGGGGAATGAGCCCTCCCCGCCCCCCCCCCCAAGGGGAGAGAGTCAATTCAAGGCTTCACACAATAAGTAAGAGCAGGGTCTAGATTGGGGGGTCCTGAACCCAGGGGCAGAGGCTGGTGAGGCAAATGGGGTTCAAGGTTGGTGAGAGAACCCAGACTGGCTGGGGACCCTCTCTCTCCTCATGCACACGAGCACATGTGAGGAATGCATCAGGATGGTGGGCAGGTGATGAGTCTTCCCTTCCCCAGGCTGTAACCCTGCTGCTCATACCCTGCCCTGGAAGTACTCACTGCTTAGAAATGGGTGACTGGAGACTCAGAATGGCTCCTCAGAGACATTTCAGAACTCTTGTCCAGAGTTGTTCATCCTGGGTGAAAAGGCCTTGTGGCCTCATTCTTAGCGGGGTTGAGGCCCCTTAGAGAGACCTTGACTTGTCAGAGGTCTTACATTTTATGTAGCTTGCTCAATCTCCCACTGTACTTCCCATGCATTTTCTTTGGGTTTGTCAGACTGTGCATGGGTTCTGTGTTAAGTAAGATACTTGGATGGAAAATGTGAGGCCCATATCCCTAGAGATTCCATAAAGGGAAACAAATAAGACATTCTTGGTTCATCCCTAAGATAGGGATCTGTTAAGGCAGCTGTAATGCTCTCTCCCCTGTTTAAAGCCTTTAGTGACTCCCTGTGTCTACCACCCAGGATTCAAACCTTAGCCTAGGCTCTCTACAGTCTTACCCAGCCCGAGTCCCCAGCATTTTCTTCTTGCTTGGAGTTCTCTGTACCTGAACTTGTGTGACTTTTCCTTTACCAGGTTAGGGAAGTTTTCTGCCATTATTTTTTCAAACACCTTCTCTATGCCTTTCTCCCTTTCTGCCTCCTCTGGCATACCTACTACTCTAATATTGTTATGTTTCACATTGTCCCACAGATCCCTTAAGCTGTCCTCCTGTTTTTTAATTGTTTTTTCTTTTTGGTTCCCTAATTGAATGATGTTTTCAACTCTGTCTTCTAATTCACTGATTCAATCCTCAGCTTCCTCTAATCTGCTGTGTATTCCTTCCAATGTGTTTGTTATTTGTGTTATATCATTCTTTATCTCAGACTATTCTTTTTTCTTTATTATGTCTTTATAGTTCAGATTATTACAGTTGTTCCTCTATTTCCCCCCATAGCTCCTCTCCTCCCAGTTCCTCATCCATAGGTGTATGATTTTTTTCCAGTCTCTTCCTGCACCCCCCATATCCCTTTCACCCTGAGAATTGTTAGTCTACTCCCTTTCTATGCCTCTGATTCTATTATATTCACCAGTTTATTCTGTTCATCAGATTTTTTATTCACTTGATTTTTAGATTCACCTGTTGATAGATATGTATTTGTTGTTCATAATTTTTATATTTACTTTTTCTTCTTCTCTTTTCAAAGGATACCTTTCAGCATTTCATATAATACTGGTTTGGTGGTGATAAACTCCTTTAGCTTGTTCTTATCTGTGAAGCTCTTTATCTGACCTTCAATTCTGAATGATAGTTTTGCTGGGTAAAGTAACCTTGATTGTAGGTTCCTGCTATTCATCACTTTGAATATTTCTTGTCACTCCCTTCTGGCCTGCATGGTTTCTGTTAAGAAATCAGCTGACAATCGTATAGGTACTCCCTTTTAGGTAACTAACTCTTTTTCTCTTGCTGCTTTTAAGATTCTCTGTTTGTCTTTTGCTCTTGGCATTTTAATTATGATGTGTCTTCATGTGATCTTCTTTGGATTCCTTTTGTTTGGGGTTCTCTGCACTTCCTGGACTTGTAAATCTATTTCTTTCACCAGGTAGAGGAAGTTTTCTGTCATTATTTCTTCAAGTAGATTTTTCAATATCTTGTTCTCTCTCATCTTCTGCCACCCCCATAGGCTCCTTAGACTATCTTCATATTTTTGAATTCTTTTTTCTTTTTGTTTTTCTGGTTGGGTGTTTTTTGCTTCTTCATATTTCAAATCTTTGACTTGATTCTTGGGATCCTCTAGTCTGCTGTTGGATCTCTGTATATTATTCTTTATTTCAGTCAGTGTATGCTTAATTTCTAGTTGGTCCTTTTTCATATCCTCAAGGGTCTGACTATATTTCTTGGCGGTTTCTAGAAAATTCTTGAAAAACCTAATAACCGTGGTTTTGAACTCTATATCCAGTCATTTGCTTTCCTCCATTTCTGTCATTTGTGACCTGTTTCTTTGTCTCTGCATTTTGGCTGCTTCCTTGTGTTGATAGAGTGGCTTTTTGTGCTAGGTGTCCTAGAGGCCCAGTGGCTCAGCCTCCCTAATTACCTGAGGTGGACACTCTTGGTGCACCCCTATGTTGGCTATGTGCACAGTCTTATTGTAGTTAAGCCTTGATGGTTGTTGGTATCACTGGAAGAAGTTGACCTCCAGTCCACTTGGCTGTGATAATCAACTGTCTACAGTGGAAGAACTGTGCTGGAGACACCCTTATGGGGCAAGACTTGCTTCAGTGAGGTTTTGGTGCTCACTGAGTCTGCACCCTGAGTGTGTCCCTTATGGATCTGAGGGGTTATAGTCTGGATGGTCCCACTCTGACCCCTGGGTACACTGGCTCTTGTATCTCTAAGGAGGTGCTAATTTAGCCTCTGCCTGAGGCTACCCAGCAGGAGCTATGGAGAGATCTGCAGATTCCTCTTCTTTGTTTGGGGTTTGGAGGTGCCCAGATGAGGCCCAGCTGTGAAGCAATGCAAGCCGCTGTGGGGCCTTGGGCTTTCTTTTGGATGTTCTGGTTCTCTCTGACCCAGCTGCAGTTTGTTAGGTAATTTTTTATTGCAAAGGGCCAGGCCTTTCATATGCAAAAGCTTCTGCATGCAGCTTGGGTGGGACAGGATCTCAGGGAGTCAACAGAGTGGAGCAAACAGCTATGGCTGATCCTCAGCCCTGCTCTAAGAGGCCCCGGGTATCAGTGTCCTGCGGTAACCACTGCAAGCACCTCTGAGAAAAAGCCACCCTCAAGTTCCTCCCGATGCCAGACCAGTTTCTCCCCGTATGAGTCTGGGTCCCCAGAGACTCGCCTGGAACTGGGATTCAGAGCAGCTGGGAGCTTGTGCCTCCCTCCCAATTGAAGAAGACAACCACGTCCTCAGTTGCCAGCCCTTTCTGCGTGTGCCTCGTACATCTGCACTTTACTTCTGCACCTCCTCTGAGTCTCAGTGTGCTTTTCTCTTTCCTTCTAGTTGTAGAATTTCCACTCAGCTAGCCTTCCTGTGTTTCTGGATGATGTGCATTTTTTCTTTTAGTTGTAGTTTTGAAGGGGTTGTGCGAGGCAGCAATTTCAGGTGTTTACCTATGCTGCCATCTTGGTTTCTCCAGACTATTCTTTTTACATAGTTACTATATATTTTTTCATACTGTTGAGCAATTTAACATCAGTACTCTGAACTCTGATTCAGATGAATTTCTTATCTCTGCTTCATTTATCTCTTCTTCTGGAGAATGCTCTTGTTCTTTCATTTGGGGGTTGTTTCTTTGTCTCCTCATTATAGTTTTCTGTTTGAGTTTGTGACTATGTATTAGGTAGATCCTCTGTACCTCTCAATCTCTAGTGCAGGACAGTGTTAAAGGCTGTTTCTGACTAATTAGATCAGGTAAAGACTTAAAGCCTCCAGAGACTGCCTCTGCCTACAGACTGATAGGATTCTGACTTGAATAGCCCCAGGCAATCATCCTCAGGTGTGGTGAGAGATTTTATGAATAGGATGGGGCAGTTGCTTCTTCCTGGAGGCCAATAGGGTGTGTCAACTGTCTTTCCCTCAGGCAAGGCAAATGTCTATGTGGGAAAGATGTCCACGAAGGATTGACTCAGCCCAGGAAACTTGGGATGTCTGCCTTCTGAGCTCTGTCCTCTGAGTTCCCAATCCTGGTTTCTGCTCTCACAACTCCAGTCCACTTCACCTTCCCTTTGCCCCAGCAAAAGGTGGGTAGCTCCACAGGTAATTTTGTGCATTGGTCCTTTACAAGGGTACCTGAACTTTCATCGGCCACTTCCTGGCAGACAGCTACCCTGCTGCTTTTCACAGCCAGATGTTATGTGGGTATCCTCCTCAGTTTTGTGCTCTCTGCTGGGGGACCCAGCTTGGGGATTAGATCCCAGAGTTCTCAGTGGCAACTCCCCACAGCTGAGATATCTCTCTAGGACAAGCATGTCAGGCTCAAAGGCTAAAACAGGCCAAATAAACAAGGTTTATTAAGTTTATGTGAGCCGCAAAAAAAACCAAGCTCAATTTTCATAGAAACATAGGTTTATTTCAATAGAGACATGCTGAAGTCCAGCAGGATCAAAGAGATGAAATAAATGAGTAATCGTTAACATAAAATAATAGAACATTTTAATAAAAATTAATATTTTTTTTGAACTTTAACTTACCAGACACTAAATAACTGCACACATTAATAAGCATAATGCAAGTAAAGCTATTTTTTTTGTTCTCTGAAAGCAAAATACTTCCTGTTGCACACACCAAACAAGTCAGTCCAAGACTAATGAAGTGGCCATTGGCTGCTAAAATATTCACTACTAGTATCAGTGGAGAGAAATGCGTGTAAGGCGCATAAGAGAAATGAATGCAACATGATTATAGTAATCAGTCCTTAGCAAACATTGTAGTTCATTATCAATAATTATGTATAATAGGATATTATAAAAATTAAGTTATGAAATTTTTATTAAAAAGTTTCTTACATACTGTTATACTGTCTGGGCTGCAAAAATATTTGTTGTGGACCACATGCAGCCTGCAGGCCGAGAGTTTGACATGCTTGTTCCAGGACTTTAATTGTTGTCTGTGGGTGCTCAGCCAGCCCTTTTGCGCCTCTGCCCTTCCTACCAGTTTCTATGCCGTCTCTGCTTTTGGTCCTCAGGGATCAGGGTTCTCTCCTGTGATTTTCCATTGATTATTTAGGACATTTTCCTGTATTTTAGTTGTAATTCCAGTTTGTTCCTGGGAGCATGTCCTTGCAGCATCCACTTACTCTGCCACCATTTTTAATTCTTGGTAGGTCTAAGCTTTAATCCTTTCTGCTATATACCTACTGCCCCAAAGGTCTGAGCAAAGCCACCCAGATGAAAAATCCAAGGCTCGTGTGTGGAAGAGATAGCAGGTTGGATGGCTGACATGTCTGAAGCTGAACTCTGGGAGTGGCTGGCCCTCTAGGAGTTTCCCATGAACCTTTTTCTAGTTTTACTCTAGTCTTGGGAGTCAGCAATTCTGCTAAGAGCTTTGGGGCCTGAAAAACATGGGATTAAGAAGGTGGTACCCAGTGGGAAGAGAGCTGGTGAGTGTCATGCCAACCCCATCAGTTCAGGTTTGCTCTTTTCTGGGTCACAGGAAAGTAGCTCTCAGGAAAATTGTCCATAGTGAGAACACTTATGAGTTAGGTAAAGTGGTGAATGAATGGATAGTCTCAGGAGTAGTTGTGTGTGTATTGGTCAGTAATACGTGGACCAGCTGGGAAGAGGCTGTAGGTCTGAGGGTTCATGGTTGATGATCGAGGGTACATGTGAGTTCAAGTATAGCTCTAACCCTTTGTGACCTTGGGCTAATTACTCGCTAAACCTCCTTGTCTATAAAAGTAATAGAACCTATCCTAGAGAATTACAAAGATTAAAAGAGATAATTTATGTAAATATTTAATGTAGAGCTTATTTAACAGTAAATATTCAGTAAATGTTGCCTAATAATAAAACTAAGATAGGGGGCATTATTTGGTCTATAATGTAGTGATATAAATGATCAGAAGATTCATTTGGTAAATAAATGCATGACTCAGGGCAGCAAGGTCAAGCAGAAGACCTACGGCAGGAGCCCCAAATCCAGAAAGATTCTAGTGGCCAAAACCCGAATGTGGGACATTGTCTAGGTCAGCCTGCTGAATGGGCATTCCAATGAGGAGGATGGTATACTTCCTAGGCCTAGATGGGTCTAGAGTAGTTTAGGAATGTGTGTGTGTGTGTGTGTGTGGACTTACTGGACTTGTAGCAGGTATGAATCTTGCTCCAGGCATGTCACTGATGTGTGGTATGGTTTGGTGGTGGACTTGAACCTGGAAACCTGGGCTCAAGATTTTGACTGTGCTAATAGATGTACTGGGCCTTGGCCGAGCTACTCAAGGGCTCCCAGTCTGTTTTCACAACAGTGAGATGGGATGAGTGTACCTGATTGTCAGGGTGTTTATGCCATAAGCAGGAGGATCTGGCCCCGTGCCTGTCACATGGCGAGCACTAAATACAATGCATGTTCAGTAACAGGATGAAGCGGATATTACAATGAAACCCAATAGAGCAGGCTATTTGCTAACTCGGGTCTGGGAAGCTAAGGAGCAGCTGGCACCTGAGGGAGGTGAATAGAAGGCTAACGGCTTTAGATTCTGTGCTTGTCTCTGCCAGCCACTGGACAGAGAGGACTGTGATGGACATGGTGTGTCAGGAAGACTAAACTGGCAGAAGAAAGCAGGTCGCCCGAGACAGGGAGAGGACAAGCAGACAGGCTGTGCGAGATCTGAGGTCCAGCAGGATCAAATGCTTGGGATTTTAGTAACAGTGAGAAAATTCAGCTCAGCTTGTTTTCTGAGTGCCTATTTTTGCCAGGATCTCCAGCTACTGTTGGAGAGATTAAAATGGAAATCTCTTAATGACCCTGGAATAAAGAATACCTCCAACTAATCTGAGGGTTTTGTCTTCCTTCTTTTGGCTTGGATGGTCTTCAGAGAAACTGTGTCATGTTATGGCATGAGAACAAGTCACCAAAAACTGCAGATTAGTTAGTATGAGTGACTCATTGTATTCTTTCTTCTTCATCCAGCTTTCCTCCAGAGATGAGCTCCAGCAGAAGTCAGTCCATGAGGACTCTTTTCTAGGAAGCCTGTCTGGCTGGGATGAGCTAATCCTAGAAAAAAGGTGGACGCAGACCCAGGATGTGGGTTCTCCGTCAGACCCATGGCATCTGGGCCACGTGTGGGAGAAGGCGTGTCCAGACTGCCTTCCGGGGTGTGACCATCTCTGAGCCTGTCCCCAGCATTGCCTGACTTCCTGTCTTTTCTTCCCCCTGCAGCCTTCTCCTCCTTTGCTCTTTCCCTGTTATCTCCTCCTTAATTCAGTGGCTTACTGGGTTTCCTTGGTGTGGTGAGAGTAAGAAAGAGAGTCTGGTCGAGTTGTGGGGCACTGGTGGATAGGAAAGTAGCATGGGCAAGAGAGACAGAGGGGTCCTTGCACCTCCCAGAGATGTTGAATGAGTTTTCCAAAGACATTTGTAAACAGTGACCGAGCCCATGACCCATGACCCCATAATACAGCTCTGATTGATCTTAATGCATCCAGTCTTTAGGTTATAATGTAAATTTGAGCATTGGTGTTAGGCTTCATTGTAAAACCTTTGCTCTTATCTTCTACATCCTTATTACCCAGTATACAGCTAAAAATTGACTTGTTTTTGCTATGCATTTTTCAGGACTGTTTTAGCGTCTGTAAAAAACCAATATGCAAAGTGAGCCTTAGCAGCCACAGGCAAGGAAATAGCATATTGCGTTGTTAGTGTGTAGAGAAGTGAATGCACCTGAGGAGAAAAGAGAAGGGAACTTAAGTCTGTCTTGGCAGCCCCTCCTTTTACAGATAAAGAAACTGGGACCCAGGATGGTTGGGAGGAAGAGAAGGGCTCACATCTGGGGTTTCTGGAGCCATGACCCCTCTCCCATCCCATTTTTTTGGTAGTACATGAAGCTTATATGATTTTTAGGGGTTGTCTTTAGTAAAAACATTACAAATTACAAATACAATGTTAGGTATAATCTTCAGAAGGGACCCGATGCAAGTGCAAGGCCTCATAGCTCAAGTTCCTTGCTTCACTGTAAAAACCACCAATGAACGGTAGCTTAGGAGGTGGCCGGAGAAAAGACCCTGGCCCTGGGACCTGGGGAGAAGAGAGGACAGAAATTGTTCTCAGGATTCAGTTGAGTGAGAGGCTTTCCTGTGGGCACTGTCACCCTCTCTCTTTTCCCCTTTCCACTTTGCAGCCCTGCTTGTGACCTCGCCTGGGAGGGCAGCCTGGAAAAGGCTGTATATTTGTGAAAAGTGTAATGGAGACCTTTTTCTGGTTGAAGGTTCCCTGAGCCTGGAATGACAGGGATCCTTCACTGAAATGAGTGAGATGGGACCCGTCTCATTTGTGTCCCAGCATCTTCATTTATGGGGCTGACTGAGTGATGGCATGGAGAGGTCAATGCCGTTGAAAGAATTTCCTGCTTATGTTTCCCAAGAGAAGGGGGAATGCCTTGCCACACAGGGCCAGTGGGAAAGCATCAGGTCTGGTCTGGGGGCAGAAGCAGGAGTGAGGGGAGAACCTGGGCTGGAGCCTATACTGGGGAAGGCAGGGGAGGGCAGGGCAGGGCAGATTAGGATTGGCTAGTCTGAATAGCTCTGGCAGGTGTTGGGCTAAGGGGGTGGTTTCTAGTTGCCTAGTGTATGGCCCTGAGATGATTTTGGGCAGGGTAAATATTGCCTTGGTGTGTGAGCGTTACATAAAAGGAGGTGGTTTGGGGTCTAGATTGGGAATTGGTTAGTTTGTATATAACAGGCATGCTCTTGGTTAGCCCTTTACTATCTTTAAGAATTGGTTAACTCTGAGTGGGTCAATCTCCTTAGCCAGCAAGATTTTTAATATGTTATAAAATAAAAATGATTAATACATTTAACCTAGCTGTAAGTGAATGGATTAGGTGGCTTTAAAACTTCTTACAGCCATAGGGTACATTTCATCCATGACCAGATATGGAAAAAATACAGTCCTTGCCATCATTTAATAGCTGTGGTTTGTTTGCAAGGAGAATCTTATTGACTCTGAAGTACTATTCTTATAATTTGAGTGCCACTAGGGAGTACTTAGACTTTGGTTGAGCCTTATTTAACACCCCGACTTTCAATAGGGGTAGACAACTGAGTTTTAGCTTATTTTTTTCATTCATTTTATACTTTTTCTGACCCAAACTTATCTCTTCAGGGTAAAAGTTTAATATGTATGTATGTATGTATGTATGTATGTATGTATGTATTGTTGAATGTACTGGGGTGATATTGCTTAACAAAATTATACAGGTTTCAGGTGCACAATTCCACAGCACAGCATCTGTACACTGTACTGTGTGTTCACCACCCCAAGTCACGTCTCCTTCCATCACCATTTATCCCCCCGTGCCCTCCTCTATCTCTCCCCACTTTTTCTTATTTATTAATTTGAGAGAGAGAGAGAGAGAGGAACATTGGTTTGTTTTTCCACTTATTTATGCATTCATTGATTGATTTTGATATGTGCCCTGACTGGGGATCAAACCCACATATTGGATAACGTTCTCACCAATTGAGCTACCTGGCCAGGGCAAGGGTAAAAATTTAAATACCAGATAGTTCAGTATTCATAGAACAATGTTAAATAACTGGAATCATTTTTAAAGAAGCACACATTCCTGAGTATAATTCAGTTCAGTGGCTCTTTTTGCTCTTAAGTCATTACCAAGTATAATATAATCTGATTCTTAAAAATGTTATTTTTCCTTCTGAGTTTCAAACCTGAATCAGAAGCTGTGGTGTGCTTTAGAGTCACGTGGCCTGGAACGCCTTCAGAGGCAGCACCTCGTCAGGCTTTGGTGCGTTTCTAATAGGGTCCGATTTGGCAGTCACCAGTCTCGGGAGGAGGGTCTTATTGACACTTCCATGGTTTGTGTTTTGGTGTTTGAGTGTTTGCTTCTTCACATGGACAGGCGTGAAAAAAAAAGAGAAAAAGTGGAGTAAAATCCACTGGTCTGCGTAAATGATTCGCAGTGTTTTTCCCCTGATGTGCAGAGAGCTTGTAAGTCACACTCACACTTCCTGCCAGCACTTACGGAACTCAGGTGCTCCCCGGTGAACCGAGGCGGCAGCCTCGCCACCCTCGCTGTGCCAAAAATATCATGTCTGATCCAGATGATAAATTCGCCCTCACATGAATTTAACTTAAAACACAAAGCCATGGCTCATTTGAGTAACTTTTCCTTTTTATTTTAGGCAGGTATCAGTGAAGAACCACACAAAGCCAAAACAAATTCTAATGAAAAGGAAAAGACACAAATGTCAAGGACAGACATTAATTTTGTAAAGGTCTTAGCTACCTTTACGTTTCTTGTTTATCTAATGCATTTAAATGTGATTTAAATCACAGATACCTTTTGGTGAATTCAGCCACTGCTCAAATGAAGTTGAGTTATGAACAAGATTATGAGCTCTACGTCAGCATTCTGTCTTAAAAATGTTTCTAATAATGTGATGATTTAAAAACTTTCTTAAGATTAGAAAGTTCGTATTTTAATTAGAGAACTACCATGTGTCCTGGCCAGTGTGTCCAGTGGTTGGAGCATTGGCCTGCACACCCGAGGGTCACGGATTTCATTCCTGGTCAAGGGCTCCTACCGTGGCTGCAGGTCTGATCCCTGCCCTGTTCCAGGTGTTTGCGAAAGGCAACCACTTGGTGTGTGTCTCTCACATTGATGTTTCTCTCTCTCTCTCACCTCTCTCTTCCACTCTCTCTAAAAATCCTTGGGTGAGAATTAACAACAACAACAAAAACATCCTCACTGCATGGGTGAGGATTTAAAAAAAAAGTGCCGCATGCGTGCAGTCAAGGAAAAAATTCAAACATGGAGAATGACATAAAGTGAAAAGCTTTCTTCCTCTTCCTTTACCTCCATTCCCCAGAGACAGTCCCTGCTAATGGTTCCGGTTTTTGTTTTCCTTTGTGGTTATCATTATAACTTTATATAATAATTTATTCCTCAATTTCTGGACCAAATCATCAACTTATTATCCGTCTATTTATTGCGTCCTGATAGGAAGACAGAGGACTTTTGGCATATTTTCTCTTTCTTCCATTTTCTTCCCTTCATTTCTAATTTTCTGTTAGTTGGATTATTATTTTTACATTGTCAAGGTTTATAAAATTTTTATATTTTTCTGAATTATAATGAACATTTCCACATTGGTTATAGTTGGTTATAAAATTTTAAATCTATTGTGTGTGTGTGTGTAAATGAATAACCAGGTGACATCATTGGATTCATGGAGAAGAAAACATAATCTTACATCATTAAAGCTTTGCTGCTTCTGAGCAACAGGGTCTTAATGTCTTTCAAGTTTCCTTTAATTCTTTTTTTTAATTAAAAATATATTTTTTTATTGATTTCAGAAAAAAAGGGAGAGGGAGAGAGAGAAAGGAACATCAGTGATGAGAAGAATCATTGATTGGCTGCCTCCTACACGCCCCACATTCAGGAGGAAGCCTGCAACCCAGGCATGTGCCCTGCCCGGGAATCGAACTGTGACCGTCTGGTTCATAGATGGATGCTCAAACACTGAGCCACACTGACCAGGTTTCCTTTAATTCTTATAGTTCTGATGCAGCCTCTGCTGTTTCTTATAACCATGTTACCTTTTTTTTTTTTTTTTGGCGATTCTGTTCTATTTTGGGTGGTAGTAATTTTTTCACATATGGATCTGTAGTATTAAATTACTCTTCCATTTTATAGAAGCGTGGGAGGCCAATTTCCCCCCTGTACTTAAAAAACAATATTTTACAGTAGACTGAATGCTGAAGTAGATGTGACAAGCCAGTTGTCTTCTATCAGGCCAGACATTAAAAAGATTTGCAAAATGTATAATAAGGCCTCTGTTTTCACTAAACATTTTTGCTTTGGAAAGTAGTTATTTTTTATGGAAATATGTAATTTATGTTAATTGTAATGGTCTTCTTGTTATGCTTAAATGATTAATATATATATTGAAATATCTCCCTTTAAACTTCTAGAATGGTAAATATTGATAAGTATAACACATAAGCAAAAGCTTTGGGTTCCTCAATAATTTTTAAGACTATAAAGGAAGGGATCTTGAGGCCAAAAAGTTTGAGAATGGCTGCTCTAGAGATTAAATATACATTTTAAATGTTAACAGTTTATTTAGAGCTAATATTTTACCACTTCAGTGTAAAATGTAGGAACTTGGCAATCACACAGGCCCTTTTGTCAACCCCCCCGGCCCATCTGTTCCGCTGTTGGTGCCGTATATGCATGATCCGCCTTCCAAATAACGTCACACCCAGTGGTGGCGCCGTGACCCGTACCCGGCTCTGGGATCCGCTGGCTCTGAACTGGGGGCTTCTCTGGTGCCTTGGGAGACAGCTCTTCTCCTAGCTGCCCTGGAACCCAGCTTATTCTTGTACAGTTGTATTCTCTCCTTTGCCTTTCCCCACTTCTAAGCCCATTTGCATGAATTTATCCAAATGTCTGTTCTGCAGGTAGCACCTGTTTTCCCTCCTTTCTAGTTATAATTATAGCTCCACACTTTAAAAACATCTTTTCTATCATTTTCATGGTAATTTGGAAGCTAGGAAAGTGCTAGATTGCTTATTGCTACTGGGATGTCTTATAGACAGACCCCTTAAGCCAAGCATGTCAAACTCACAGCCGCTAGGTCGAGGCATGTGGCCTGCCGGCCATGAGTTTGATATGCTTGCTTTAAGTGGACAGAGAAGGAATATAAACACACACGTACATATTTAGCTCTATATCTTTCTATATGTATTACAAACTGTACATGCAAACTATCTCTAATTCCAGTTCATCACCCCAGGGTTATCCTTCTATTCCTTTCTCTTTCCTTAGTTGTAACTCCCTTCTCCACCAGAGAAACTCGAATCCTGTCCAGTATAAAGGAGTGGGCAAAAGTAGGTCTACAGTTGTGAGTATGCAAAACGGTTTATTCTTATTATTGTATTGTTTTCCATGTGAACAATTGTAAACCTACTTTTGTTCGTTCTGTATTTTCTTATTTCCTCAATCCTGTAATTCACAGGTCATAGGTTCTGAATGGGTAACATCCACTCCTGCAAAAAAACCAGAATTTATCTAGAATGTACACGAGTTTGTAGGTATTTTTGCTTTTAGACTGAGAGCACACAATCAAAGTACTACATTCCGCAGTCTCTCTGATCGACCGCCTCTTTCCACCTGCCATGTGACGGTGTTACTCATTTGAACTTGTTCGGTTCATTTGTTTCTCTTCTCCTTCCATTTTAATTTTTCTCTCTCATCCTGTTA
>PVJC01001016.1:78796-103598 GCA_004026665.1 Murina feae
CCTTGTATTTTTCACACTTGTCATGCCGTGAATTCATAGGGAACGGGCTCCAGCAGCTCAGGCTCCTTCCCACTGGTTCTCACACTGTGAGCTGCTCGGGGTGGAGCAGGCTGACGCTTCCGCTGAACCCAGGTGCCTACCTTCTCTTTGGCTTCCTTCTTTTCCGGATCATTTTCCTTCACACCTTTCAGGAAGCTGTCTCGGCTCGTGGAGGGCTTAATATGCTCAATGCGCACGTTAGTTCTCTTGGCGAGAATCTTGCCCTTAACGTGCTTATTCACAGCCGTGCCCACTGCATGCTGGGTGACATGGAGACTCCTCCAGTGTTGCCCTGGTGACGTTCGTGGGCATGCCTTTTTGAACAGCGCCCATCCCCTTGACGTCCACAATGTCGCCTTCTCGTAGATTCGCACGTATGTGGCCAGAGGAACAGCTCCATGTTTTCTAAAAGGCCTAGAAATCATATAGTGGGTGCCTCTCCTTCTCTTTGTGTTAGTCGTTTTGGCGAATTACTGGAAGATGGTGGTTCTGACTGAAAGGCCATAAGAATTATTTTTTAAAATTTAAATTCTTTATTGTTTAAAATATTACACGAGTTTCCTTTTTCTCCCATTGATCTCTCCCTGGCTGCTCCCACCCAGGCCATAAGAATTCTTAAACAGATATAATACAGGCTGATTCGCCGAAGCACCTAGAAGAGTAAACCTCCTGCAGTTGAGTGTTACCTGGTTTGCCTGTTGTTGGGAGAGGGCGATAGGGTCCATGTCTTGGTGTTAAACCCAGGTGGACTTCCTGGTGGCAGCCTGTGTCTGCAGGAAAGGCTCTGTCTTTTAGCCAAGGTGGCTGGGAAGGGTGGGGAAGCTCTTGTTCAGGTGGCCATGGCATCGTTGCTGCGGGATTTTGTCATTTGGGGGATGGTTTCAGATGTCCTGATCACAGCTCTGCATTCCTAAGGGCAGAGTGGTCTGGGGAGGCAGGATTCAAGCAGGGTTTCCCATCAGCATCAATGTTTTCATGGCATCTGAGAGTCTTACCCCTCCTGGGGCTGTGTGGCGTGGGACCAGGTTGTCTGGGAGACTCCCGGCCTTGGATGGGATTAGAGTGAACAGGCCTGGAGCACCCTAGGTCAGCCCTGCAGGGCCACTGTCTGTAGGCACCGGCCTTCGGACCCACACAGCATGCAGAGTTCCCGCTTCTGGGAAGGACTAAATCAATATTGACCGAGGGTGCTGCCCAGATCCGAATCCAGGGGCGTCAGACTTTGACACTCCCTATCCGTCCCCACTCCTCCGCAGGGCTGTGTGCTCTCCACCCCAGGGGGCGAGGGGGGCGGTTCAGGGCGCTCCCTGGACATTGTTCTAGAACCCTAGGACACATCAGCTGAGCCCCTAGGGCCACCCAGAGAGGCTGAGACTGGCAGGAGCTGGAGAGGCAGCTCTCAGGGCTGCGCTGGAGAGCAGGGACCCACCTCGTCCGTGAGGACAGGTCGTCGGGGAAATAGAAAACGCATCCCAGCAAGACCTCTGTTCTTTCTCTTCCTCCCAACTTCCCTGAAGACACCCGCCCGCGCATTGAGAACCGTCTCTTGTGCTTGATGCTTCCAAGCGCTTTCACGCTGCCTTCTCACCTGCACCTGCAAGCCTTTCTGTGCGGCTGTCGCACCTCATTCGGTCAGAGCCCGAGGGAAGGACTGCGGCGCCCACGCAGCGTGTTCTGGGTGTCTGGGGTGTCATTAATAGGGAAACAGCGGCGCTCAGAAGGCCCTGCGCTCGCTGTGCTTCGGCTGGTGTGCCTGGGGTGGAGGGGCAGGCGGGTCTTGCTTTGACCCACTGCTGACCCGAGTGGGCGGAAGCACGGCTCCTCCCCTGGTTCCTTTCCCTCCAGCTGCCAAAAGCGAGGAAGGTGGCATCTCACATTGCAGATGTGCTCACTGGCCGGGAAGGCGCCCGCTACCCGCTACGCGTGTTGGAGCTTTCCTCACTCAGCCCAGCTGGCAGCTGCAGGAGGGTTTCCTCTGCCTGGCAACTTTCAGGTGCAGGTCCCCCCTTCCCAGACGCCCTACTCAGTGCACAGATTCCCTGTTCACAGGAAAGACTCCGACCTTTGAGCTAGAACACCCCTGGGCAGCCGTGCAGTTTCCAATGTTGGGGGCAGGCCCCTGGCGCAGAGGGGAGGCCTGACTTCTGGGCCCAGAGCTGGGGAAGGGACATGCCAGCATGAACAGCATGGAGGTGTGATCCGGTCTGGCTCTGAGTCCCGGTGCCCTGGGACCTGCCGAGCTTGGCCCTGCAGGGAAGAGAGGAGCCTGATGCTTGAGCACATGTGTGGTGCGCAGTCTTAGGGGCCTCCTTGCTCCCCGCTCTCCTTTATCTTCCTCCCCACCCCTGCGTGCCAGGCACAGCACAATCCTGTTCCCACCTCCTTCCTCACAACCTGCCAAGTCTGTCAGAGAACGTCGAATGGGACTCTTGTTAGCCACACTGGACCAGACCTCTCCCCTAGGTCTTACCAAGACAGCCTAGAACTGGCTGGCTGTCACCTATGGTCATCCCCATCCCACTGCCCTGCCCCCTGCCCTCCTGCCCTCCTGCCCTGGGGGATGGAGATTACTGGGAAGAGATGCAAAGGGAGGGTCGGTGTGCTCTGTGGGAGGGCATGCTCAGAGGAGAGGAGGCTCCTTGCCCCCCCCCCCCCCTCGTAGAGGAGGGAGTGGGCTGTGAGTCCTGCGAGTGCTGGAGAGCTGGTACTCTGTGCTGTAGGGTGTCAGCTTCTGCTGCAGCTCTCGGGTCTGCCCTCAGCCTGTCTGAGCAGGAGCTAGCGGGAACTGGAGAGAGCTGGCGGGGCAGAGCTGGAGTGATCTGTGGAGCAGCTAGTTGCGATATTGTGATTTTTAACAAGAACTACATACTAGAATGTCATCCCCATTCTTGGCACAGGGCTTCTAAAACCCTTGGAATTTTCTAAGAGTTAAGAGTGTCAAAGTTGTCTTGGTATTGATAACAAACCCCTTCCAACCACAGTTTGGCTGATGTTAATGAGGTGACTTTCAGAAAACACCTAAGGATGGAGACTGGTTGCCAGGGAACCAACCATGTCCTGAGAGGGTTGGAACTTTTAGGGGCAAGTAAAGGGCTGGAGATTGAACCAATCACCGATGGCCAATGATTTATTTATTTTTATTTTTTAAAAATACATTTTATTGATTTTTTGCAGAGATGAAGGGAGAGGAATAGAGAGTTAGAAACATCGATGATAGAGAAACATTGATCAGCTGCCTCCTGCACACTCCCTACTGGGGATGTGCCTGCAACCAAGGTACATGCCCTTGACCAGAATCAAACCTGGGACCCTTCAGTCCACAGGCTGATGCTCTATCCACTGAGCCCAACCGGTCAGGGCACCAATGATTTATTTAATCAATCACGTGTATGTAATGAAGCCTCCATAAAAACTCAAAAGGAGAGGATTGGGAGAGCTTCGGGATTGGTGAACACATGGAGAGCTTCGGGGAGAGTCACGGCCCAGAGGGCGGGGGAGCCCACACCCTTTCTGCGTGCCCTGCCCTGAGCCACCTCTCTTCCATCTGGTGGTTCCTGAATTACATCCTTTTATAATCAACTGGCAATCTAGTAAATAAAATGTTTCTGTGAGTTCTGTGAGTGCCTCTCACAAATTAGGTGAATCCAAAGGGGGGGTCGTGGGTTCCTCTGATCACTAGCCGGTGGGTCAGAAGCCCAGGTGACAACTGGATGTGCAACTGGCAGCTGGAAGGAGGTGGGGACGCCATCATGTAGGACTGAGCCCTTCACCTGCGGGATCTGACACCACTGCTGAGTAGAGAGTCAGAAGTGAGTTGAATTGTAGGACATCTGACTTGTGCCAGAGAACGGCTTGCCGTGGTGTGATTCAGACAACAATCGCAGCCCCACACATTGGAACTGGTGTCAGGGTCATACCTGACATGGCCCCAGTGGGCACTATGCCAGGTAGCTGGTCTGAGTTGGTTAGATGTGCTCCCTAACAGGTCAGCTCGGAGGCATCCCGCAGGGGGGGAGGCTAGAGGAGAAGGGAGAGGTGAGAAGGATGGGCATCCAAGCTGGGGCTTCCATGTTGACATCTGGAGGCATTGCGCCCATGGGGGAAGGCTGGGAAATATCTCTATGTTACCTATTTGGCATATTTAAAATACATATATATATATATTTTTTTTCATTGATTTCAGAGAGGAATGCAGAGGGGAAAAGAGAGAGAAACATCAGTGATGAGAGAGAATCATTGACTTGTTGCCCCCTACACACCCCCCACTGGGGATCAAGCCTGAAACCTGGGCATGTGCCCTATCTGGGAATCTAACCGTGACCTCCTGGTTCATAGGTTGACATTCACCCACTGAGCCACACCAGCTGGGCACCTATTTGGCATTTTAATCTAGAGTTTTCTGTCTCAGCCCCTGTCCCCTTTTCCCTTTTTCTGTACTTGTGTTTCTTCTCTCTCCCTCCCCCCACCCCCACCACACACACATTCACACTATCCCTCTCTCTGTGGGCTTGTACCAGTGTCTCTCTCTAAGAATATCAGGATTGCGATCTTGGTGTCAAACTTGGGCTCCTGTGTGTCTGATGAGTAGGCTCTGGGAATACTTAATTATATTCTTCTGTCACTGGTTAGAAAGGGCAGGCACACTCGCGACATATCTCACAGTAAGCTGTCCTAGCTGAGCTGCCAAACCCAATTCACACCATTTGCACTTCCTTCCTCAGGGTAAAGCACCTCCTACATCTTCTACCTTACTCATCCGTGAAACACCTTTAAGGCTGATTTAGTCCAGAGAGATCCAGGAGCTGAAAAGCTTTTCACACATTTTTTTTTTAAATCACCCTAGGAGTGAGGATATTTTTTCCATTGACTTCTAGAGAGAATGGAAGGGAACAGGGAGGGGGAGGGAGTGAGAGAGACACATCGATTGGTTGCCTCCCGCACATACCCCGACCCGGGTTGGGGATCGAATCTGCAACCCAGGTACATGCCCTTGACCAGGAATTGAACTCAAGACCTTCCGGTGCACAGGCTGAAGGTCTAACCACTGAACAATGCTGGCCAGGGCTTTTCATATGACTTTAGGTATACAAACACATAAGCAACACAGCCTTCAGAATGGAAATACAGAGGCTGGTATGAAAGAGAAATAACGTTTTGAAAATCACAATGGGAGATTTAGGGATAAGGCAGATATATTCACAATTAAGCCAGTTCTAGGATATTAGACATTGAAATCTGAAAGATCAAAATTTAGGAGAGAAGGGGGCAAGTGACCTGTGAGCCAAGGCCAGGTTTTACAATGGGAACCGCAGGATCCAAAGCCCGCTGTGGACTGGGCAGTGGCATCTCATCTCGCAGACGCTCTTCCCTTGGTTATATGAACGCCCGGCTGTCGTCCCTGCCGCCTCCCTCCCAGGGGTGTGGTTGGGATCAAAGGAGGGATTGATGTGCCAGCTGAAAGCACTCACTAAATGAGGACTCTCTGTGGCCGATAGCTGCTGTTCTTACTGTGTCTAATAAAGAGCAGGCCTGTGAGAAGCCACGGGTGGGAAGCTGAGCACACGCAGAGGCAGGAAGTTGGACCGTGTCCTGAATTTTGAGATTAGGATCCTGGGAAACAATCCTGCATTCAGCACACAGGTCCCTCGGTACCCTTCGCTCAAGGACAAGCCCGGGTTGGCAGGGTCCTAGCTTTCGGTCGCGATCACTGCCCTCACACTGATGGACTTGGAGGAGATTCCTCTTCTGTGGTTTATGAAAGACAGAACAGAGGAGCAGAAATGCACCCAGAGGAAAGGAGTTCCAGCTGGAGTCAGGGGTGGACGGGGCCACCCAGGAGCCCCCTGGCCCCTCTGTCCCTTGTGGCTTCAGTGACATCCTGAGGATTCCTTGGCCTGTGAGCGTGTGTCTAGAACAAGGAAAGAGTAGCTGGGAGTCCCTCCTTTGGTTTTGACCAAGTACAGCTGCCCCCGCCTCTGGCCAGGATCACACACATCCATTGTTCTCAGCCACCCTGTGCCTTGACTCTGACCTTAGACGTCCCTGCCCTCGTGGTTTCTCTGCCCTTTCACTGTGTTGACGGGTCACATGCACACAGCAGTTAGACCCACTGCGCGCGGTTCACAGTGGTTCTCGGCGCTTCCCAGTGAGAGTCACTGTCGTCGAGGGTGTCGGAGGACTCCGCTCACGTCTGATTTAGTTACAAAGCCACTGTGAGAGCAGGTCGCAGAGTGGGTTGCTCCTGGTTTTAAGGCCATTTTAGTATTACCATAAAGTTTAGTCTTTTTAGTAGAGTTTCCATCTGAATGTTCCGTGAGTTCATTATTTTTGAATTGGAGGAAGGTGTCTGTTCAACTACCTATCAGACTCTGATTCTAGACAACTGCCGTAGGATGCCTCAGAAGCCTGTTCAGTCAGGACAACAGGAAGCACTCTAGGTATTTTAAACAGGGAATTTAACACACAGAATTCATTACGGAGGTGCTAGAAGGACCAGAGGAACAAAAGATGTAGAGTAAGACTACCCAAAGATTAGGAGGTGCCGGAGACTGCTGTCCCCTGGGATTGGAGGGCTGTAAGGGACAGTGGCATTACACAGAGCTCATGATCACTGCCTGCATGGGAACCAGGATCCCACTCTCACCTAGAAGCGGCAACCGCACGTTGACCTGTATCCCTGGAGCCAAACTCAGTCACAGGGCCACACCGACCTGCAAGGAGGCTGGGAGATGTCTCTTGCCGAGTGGCCAGAAGGAAAGGGACCCAGTTTGCTGAACCACTAGTCTCTGCTACACATGGTACAGGAATCACTGCCATGAGGAGAGAACAGGGACCCTTTGCAGACTCAGCCTTCAAGATTCTGTCTGTGTGCATGCAGCCTGCTCTGTGGGCATAAGATAGGAGTATTTTAAAGCTGAGTTCTCCTACCTTCTCCTGGTCTACTTCCCATCCCACCTTTTTCCTCCCTGCCCCTCCCTTCCCCTCCCTGATGCTGAGCTGACTCTGTGCTCTGTTCCAGGGGGTCCTGGCCCAGCCCCAGCCCTGGTGGAAGGTCCAGCTGTTCGTATGGGAGCCAGTGCTGTTTGGGACCTGGGATGGCGTGTTCACGTCCTGCATGATCAACATTTTTGGGGTCGTCCTTTTCTTGAGGACCGGCTGGCTGGTGGTGAGTGATGGCTTGGTGGCCCTGGAGTCTCTTGTGGGCCAGTGACATGGAGAGTCTGTCACTCTTGGGCATCCCCAATGCAGGCAACAGATTCCTGAAGCACAGATGCTCCAGAAACATGAAGCAAGAAGCACGTACATGGAATAGTTGCATTGCTTTTAAAATAGGCCTCCCACAGGGGCTTCAATGCCAGCCTCACCATGGACTTCACTACTGAATATGAGCGCAGAACTTGAGGCACATCGTAGGTGGGACTGGAGATGGGTTAGAGAGAGATAAGTTTGCCTGCACTGTGTGACCCTCTCCAGTTTTCCTGGTATTCTTCCACTCGTCTGGTGCCCTCCTGGTGGTACCAGCTCCTCACCTATGTGGTTGCCTCCCCCACTACACCCCGTGCTCAGGGAGGCTTGGTCAGAGGTGCATACTGACTACACTCAGGGCCATATTACCTGAGGCACACCTTTTGTATGAGGCCATGGGGGTTAGTTTGTCTTCCTCTGAAGATGGAACAAGGGGCTCTCTTCTGTGTCTCATGCGAAAGCATCCTGGAACTTTCCAGGTAGATGTGTGTCCTGAGCAGGTATCAGCCCTTCCCTCAGACTTCAGTGAACTCAACAGGCTTCTCAGAACAAAAGGCCAGTCTACCAGGAATCATTGATGAACACCTACTGTGTGTCAGGAACTACATGCCAATAAGATTGAAAAATATAAAATCCTGTTCCTTCCCCTGGTGGGCTAACAGCCATAGTGGTTAGATTTTACATCAGGAATTCAGGAGAGTTCTCCAAGCAACATTAAATCTCCAGGAGTGGAGAAGACTGTGAATATAAGGTTGCTGAAGTGTCCAGGGATGTGGTTAAGCCAGGTGTTGAAAGGTGAGCTGGACTGGACAGGTGAAAAGAGAGGGGGCCATTTAAGGTGTAGAATGCATTATGGTTCTCCAGAGAAACCGTATAACTCTCTCTCTTTCTCTGTCTCCATATAAAATATATGTACATATGGAGAGGGGCAGGGGCAGTGATATTTATTTTAAGGAATTGGCTCACATGATTGTAGGGGCTGGCAAGTCCAAAATCCATAGGACAAGCAAGATTCAAGTGTGAATTGAAGTTGCAGGCTTGAGTGACAAGGCTGGAAACTCAGGCAGAATTTCTATGTTGCTGTTTGGAGACAGAATTCCTTCTTTGGGAAACCCTAGTTTTTGCGCTTAAGGCCTTCAACTGTTTGGATGAGGCCCACCCATGTTACGGAGGGAAATCTCCTTAAAGTGAACAGATTACAAATGCTAATTACATCTTAAAAATACTTTATAGCAACTTCTAGACGAGCACTTGACCAACCGGCCACCATGCTTTGGCCAAGTTGATATATAAAACTAACCACCACATAGGCAGACTCCAGGGGATTAAACTTCACTGTCGTGGTGGAGGTGGGGTTGTTAGCCCCTCAGAAGGCCTGGGTCAGGCCAGACCTTCCAAGCCCTTGTCCGACTCCCTGAGCTTCGAGTCCATAAAAGATCAGAGTCTTCCATTGCCAGCTCACAGCACACACAGGATGTTCATTTGAGGTAAATGGATTATCCAACTGTGTTTAATAACAGGAGGATGCTTCTGATAATTCTTTCTGAGAACATGTGGAAAATTAAAGTTTATTGAATTTTCCAATTTGTCTTTGAGTTAAATGTTTAAAAGGATTATGGATCATATATGGCAGTTTGCTCGTTAACATCTGACTTGCAGACTCAAAATAGTTGCATTCTTAATGATATATTTATTGTTTATGATAAAGGCAATGGACGTATCAATGAATATTTAACTGTAAACTTTTTATAATTTAGGTCTTTTAAGTTTCATACTTCATATGTTCAGATAAATTTTAATTTAATATTAGAGAGCCCGAAATTGATTTTTTTGATTTAGCCCTTAGGTATATTTAAATTGATATTTCACACTAAAGAGTTTTAACAATGATCTTGCAGAATCTAATACTTATAATGGTGAGAGTGAAAAATAAAGTATAAGAGTCCTTTTAAAAAGCCATTGGCCCCGGGTTCAGCCTTAACATATCCAGTATGGATTGGATTTTTTCTTTATTAATGTGTGGACAGCTTAGGGCCGAGTCAGCAACCTCCCTGGTGTGAATGCTAAGATTCATGCCCTTCACCCCTGTCCCAAACTGATAGGGGCTCCCACTTACAAAAACAGTCTCCAGGTCAGACTTCTCATCCTGGCAGCCACCTCAGGTGTCTGGGGTTGACCTCTGTGCCGCTTCCTGTGGGCCGCCTCACTGCCCAGCATCTCTGCAGCCTGTGTCCAAGGGAGGCCCTCAGCTGACCAGTGTGGCCGAGTAAGGTCTGGCCAGTGACAGCCTGGGCCACCGGGTTCTGCTCCTGCAGGGGTTGTTCTGGGATGGTGGAAGGAGAGAAGGGTAACCTCTCTCTGTTCCGATGTCCAAGGGCCTCCTCTGAACCCTCTCAGTGGGTTATTTTTTTGAGAACTGGTTATCAAGAAGTATCAGTTCTATCCCCAAAGTGAAAGCACAGTTGTATTAATCATCTATTGCTGCATAAGTAACTACCCCAACACTTAGCCGCTTAGAGCAATGAATATGTCATCCTGTCATTTATGTTATGGTATAGCCTCTGTGTTCCGGAGCTGGGTGCCTCCTGCTTAGTCTGTCATGGAGTCGTGGAGACTGTAGTCAGTCAGGGCTGCAGTCTCATCTGAAGGTGAGGCCATTTTCAAGATCACTTGTGTCCTTATTGACAGGCCTTGTCCTGTGGGCCTCTTCACAGGTTGCCTCATTCCATGCAGCCTACTTCCCCCAAGGCTGAAATCTGAGAGAGAATGTGAGAGAGCAAGCACCCAAGAAGGGCGCTTCAGGTTGTTGTTAATCCTCACCTGAAGATATTTTTCCCATTGATTTTAGAGAAAGTGAAAGGGAGGAAGTGGGAGAGAGAGAGAGAGAGAGAGAGAGAGAGAGAGAGAGAGAGAGAGATGTGAGAGAGACACATCAATTGATGCCTCCTGCACACACCCCAACTGAGGTGGGGGATTAAACCTGCAACCCAGGTACTTGCCCTTGACCAGGAATCAAACCCACAACCGTTTGGTGTGAGGGCCAATGTTCTAATCACTGAGCCACACTGGCCATGCCAAAGTCACAGTCTTTTTATATCCTCATCTCAGAAGTGACATCCCATTACTTCTGAAATAGTCTGTTCATTAAAAGTGAGTCACTGGGTCTAGCCCGCACTCAAGGTGAGGCGATTATACAAGGACTGGAGTGCCAGGAGGTGGGGATTGCTGGGGCTGTCTTTGAAGCTTCTACCACACAAATACATCCTTTTGCCTGAAAGTGATCTGTTTTTTAGTTATGACATTAGTTTTACCTGAAAAATTATATTTGATCATGGAAAAAAATAAGGCAAATGTGAGATGGCAAAAATCAGGTAGCGCTTCTAGGAGATGGCTTACAATTAAAGCAGGTAGAGGTCATGCCCAACTGATTTTTTAAATAGACAACATTATCTAAAGAATAATTTGGCAGCATATTTATAATTTAGAAAATGGTAACATGGTAGTTTTGTCGTGGAAACTTAAAGATCAGTGCAGGATATTTTATTATGTGAAGACAATTTAAAAGCACACACAAAGGAAAAAGTTAGTAATGATACAATTTCATTAAAAATATAAAATCAGCAAAATGAGAAACTGCATAAAACATAATCCTGCTCTCTCGGAGCTCACAGCCCAGAGATAAAGATCGACCTGGAGGTAGACTTCGTGTGATAAGTACTGTGATAAGCACCAAGTTGTGGGGGCCCAGAGCAAGGGGTACAGGACAGCTTCCTGAAGGAGGAACCCCCTAAGCACTAAGTCTTAAAGGATGTGCTGGAGGGAACCTGGTAGGGAATTGAGCAGGAAAGGCATTTGAGGCAGGGGATCAGCAGGGTGAGGGGTGCTGGGGAGAGAACATGTGACTTCAGGCTGGGGCACAGAGTGAATGGGGAGTGTTGCTGGCAAAGGGATGAGAGGGGCTGGGGAGGGGGAGAGGGGACAGAGTAGGAGGGACCTCATCAGTGTATTACGTAGCTTTGACTTTATGGGGGATGATGGGAAGTCATTGAAGAATTTGAAGCAAGGACATTTCCCTTCATCTGGCCTTACTACTCATGACACTGCACTTGCCCGATCTCTGGGGTTTGGGGAAAGTGGTGGTCAATGCTCCTTCAAGGGCCTGTATCTGGCGGGGCCTCCTTATCCTAACCCCTGACCTTGCTCCTTGTTGTTCTGCAGGGAAACACAGGAGTGCTCATGGGCATGTTTCTGGTGTCCTTTGTCATCCTGGTGGCCCTCGTCACCGTGCTGTCTGGCATTGGAGTTGGGGTGCACTGTGGCGTTGGCAGTGGTGGTGTCTACTCCATGATCTCCTCGGTCCTGGGTGGCCAGACCGGAGGCACCATCGGGCTACTCTATGTGTTTGGACAGGTGAGCCCGGGCTGCTGGGACAGAGGAACTGTGTCCTGAGGCCTCCAGCATGTGTGGCATCTCTTCCCTTGCCTACTGTTTGCCGCCATCTTCTTATGCACATTCTCACTTGACCTGGGGAGAGACGAGGGTGGGACAATTGCCCCTGTTTTATAGATGGTAAGACTGGGGCTCTGAAAGGGAACTCAGTGGCAGAGCCCAGCCCACCATCCAAGCCCTGACCCTTGGTGAGTGGTCCTTACTCTCCACCAGGCCTGCCTCATGGAGTCCTGATTTGAACAAAGAGGCAGGGCCTGGGCTGGAACTTTCTTGCTGCCCATTCTAGGGAGGTGAGTACATGGCAGTGGCCGGAGCCCAGGCGGCACCTGAGTGGCCTGTTTCCTGGTCACTTTTGTGCTGAAGAGGGGTATCTTGCCTATGCCAGAGGACTTCCCTTGCAGCAGGCACTTCTCAAATGAGCTGAAGCTCTCATGCATTGATAGCTTGATGGCCTTCCCAGGAGGCAGGAAGCCCCCATGTGGATGCCTGTCTGAGAAGGAGAATACTAATGAGGAGGCCGCATTGCCAGGGTGGCCAGAGGCTCTCAGAAAACCAGCGAGTAGGGAGAAACGTGAGGCTTCTTTAGCTGGAACACAGGGATGGCCACCTAACACAGAGGAAACAAGTGCAGACATTAAGAAACAGCTCTTTGTCGGCACTTCTTAGTGTGGAAAAGGCTTTTATGATTGTGCAAAGGGTGGTGGGTGGTTGAAAAAATAGCTTAATGAGAAGAATTTGTCTAAGACTACAAGAGTCTCTTCAAAGAAAGCATCGGTTTTGTTTCTTTTATTTTTAAGCAGCAGGGGAAGGGTATTTTAGCATAAATACATCTGATTCTCCAACAGCATAAAGCTGTATCTGTGTGTGTGTGTGTAGGACCAATGCATGGAGGGCACACAGAATGTCACTACATTCCTAAAAACCACTTGCCTTTACTAGAGAATGATCTTTTTTTGTTGGCATTGTCATTTTTATTTATTTTTAAACTAGGGGCCTGGTGCACAAAAATTTGTGCACTCGGGGGGTGGGGGTCCCTCAGCCCGGCCTATGCCCTCTTGCAGTCTGGGACACCTCGGGGAGGGATGTCCACCTGCTGGCATGCCTGGCCAGCCTGGGTGAGGGGCTGAGGGCCATTTTCAGGCTGCCCACAGCCCCTTCAGGGTTCGTGCACTGGGGGGGGGTGGGAAGGCTGGTGAGTGCAGGCCTGGACATTTCCCACCGGAGGGCCCACGATTGCACACGCCTGGTGGGCCCCCACCGCTGAGAGGACACACCTGGCACAGAGTTGGGTGGCAAGCCAGGTGCGGACGCTGGTGCAGAATCCCTCAGTGGGGCCCTGCTACTGAGCAAACACACCCGGGGTGGAGCTGGGCAGTGAACTGGCTTCAGATTCTCCGCACTGTGCAGCAGATGCTCCCGCACAACCTGTGGAGACCCCTGGGGGACGGATGAAGGTAGCGGACCCTGGACGGGTGTTCCTGGACACCCTGCAGAGGCCCCCAGGGCAGAGCCAGGCAGTGGACCCAGGACAGCTGCTCCTGGATGCCCCAAGGAGGCCCCAGGCCAGACCCCCCCTCCTACTGAGCTGACACACCTGGCACAGCTATGCTGGCCGACCGTGGAGGCTCCCAGTGCAGAGCCGCCCTGCCAGCCTCCATCTTGGCTGGGTTAATTTGCATACAGCCGCTCTGATTGGCTGGTGGGCGTGGCTGTGAGCAGAGGCTTAGCCAGCCTGGGCAGGCAGTTGCAACAGAAGCCTCTGGTTTGCTCTAGCTCCATGGCTGCCGGCCTCCATCTTGGCTGGGTTAATTTGCATACAGCCGCTCTCATTGGCTGATGGTAACGGTCAATTTGCATGTTTCTCTTTTATTATATTAGATATTTTTTAATTTTTAATTACAGTTTACTGGTACATACAATATTATAACAGTTTTAGGTATATAACATAGTGAGTAGACATTTATAAAACTTACAAGTGATCACCTGGATAAGTCTAGTACCCATCCAATACCATACATAGCTATTACAATACTAGAGGCCTCCCAACCAATCACATTGCACCCGCCTTGGCTGGCCTGGTGCCAGTGTGTGTCATAGCATGGTCATCTGGATGGTCATTCTGCTGTTCAGGCGTTTGGTCAATTTGCATATTATACTTTTATTATTATAGATTATTGACTATACTAGAGGCCTGGTGCATGAAATTCATGCATGGGTAGGGTAACTAGACCTGGCTGGTGATCAGGGCTGATTGGGGCCTTCTGGCTGCCAGCTGGGGCCTTATTTCATTCTGAGCTGCCTCCTGGTGGTCAGTGCATGTCATAGTGAGCGATAGAACTCCTAGTATCCCTGTTGAACTCCTGTGAAGAGACTTTGCATATTAGCCATATATATATATTAGGGGCCTGGTGCACAAAAATTTGTGCACTCGGGAGGTCCCTCAACCTTGCCTGTGCCCTCTCGCAGTCTGGGACCGCTCTGGGGATGTCCACCTGCTGGCATGCCTGTTCAGCCTGGGTGAGGGGCTGATGGCTGTTTACAAGCTGGCCAAGCCCCCCAGTGTGGACCCTCACCCCATTGGGGTGTGGCCAGCATGGGTGACAGGCTGAGGGCCGTTTTCAGGCTCCCCACAGCCCCTTCAGGTTTTGGGTCCCTGGGTACTGGGGTACCTGGGCAGCCTGGATGAGGAGCTGAGGGGCGTTTTCAGCCTGCCCACAGCCCCTTCAGGTTTTGGGTCCCTACTGGGGTGCCTGGGCAGCCTGGGTGAGGAGCTGAGGGGCATTTTCAGGCTGCCACAGCCCCTTCAGGTTTTGGGTCCCTACTGGGGTGCCTGGGAAACCTGGGTAAGGAGCTGAGGGCTTTTTGCAGGCTGGCCAAGCCCCCCAGTGGGGACCCTCACCCCATTGGGGTGTGGCAAGCCTGGGTGTGGGGCTGAGAGCTGTTTTCAAACTTTCAGGCTGCCCACAGCTCCCATTGACCCAACGTCCCAGCAAGGCTGGCTGGAAGCAGGTTTCTGGGGTTTATTTATCTTCTATAATTGATACACTGTTCCTTTAAGCCGAGGCCTAGGCAGGTAATGAAGCCTCCTGTCTGCTTCAGCTCCGTGGCTTCTATAATTCAAACAATGTTGCCTTAGTAGACGCGCCCAGCCAGCCTAGGCAGACAGTTTCCTCCATCGCTGGTGCAACGGAAGCCTGCTGTTTGCTTCAGCTCTGTGGCTTCTATAATTGGAACAATGTTGCAACAATGTTGCCTGAGCTGGGAGAAGTCCAGCTGGCCTAGGCAGACAGTTTACTCCTGGTGCAACAGACGCCTGCTGTTTACTCTAGCTCCGTGACTGCCGGCCTCCATCTTGGCTGGGTTAATTTGCATACAGCCGCTCTGATTGGCTGGTGGGCATGGCTTAGGCGTCCCGTAGAAATGGTCAATTTCAATATTATTCTTTTATTAGATTAGATATCTATTCCCTATGCTGTACTTTACATCCCTGTGACTGTTTTTAGCAACTGGCAATTTGCACATCTTAATCCCTTCCCCTTTTATACCCATCTACCCAACCCACCTCCCATCTGGCAACTATCAAAATGTTCTCTGTATCTATGGGTTTGTTTCTGTTTTGTTTGTTTTTTAGATTCCACATTTAAGTGAAATCATATGATATTAATCTTTCTCTGTATGATTTATTTCCCTTAGCATAATCAGTCTAGGTCCATTCATGTTGTTGCAGATGCCAAGATTTCACTCTTTTTTTGGTTGAGTAATATTCCATTGTATATATGTACCACTTCTTTATCCATTTGTCTATTGATGGACATTTAGATTACTTTCATATCTTGACTATTATAAACAATGCTGCAATGAACATAGGAGTGCATGTCTTTCTTGAAAAAATTGATCTTAAAGAGAGGGAGGGAAAGAGAGAGAAAAACATCAATTGGCTTCCTCCCTCACATGTCCTGACTAGGGATTGAACCCCTAACCTGGGTATGTGCCCTGACCAGGAAACAAACCCACTACCTTTTGGTATATAGGACAACACTCCAACCTACTGAGCCACACTGGCCAGGGTGCATACGACTTTTTTCATTAGTGGTTGGATTTCTTCAAATAAATACCCAGAAGTGGAATTGCTGGGTTCTTTCTTTCTCTGTTGTTATACCTTTTGTTTTAAAGTCCATTTTGTCTGATGTAAGTATTGCTACTCCAGCTTTCCTTTGGTTTCCATGTGCATAAGATATCTTTTTCCAGACTTTTACTTTCAATCTGTGTATATTTTAATCTGAAGTGAGTCTCTTGTAGACAGCACATCTATGTGTCTTGTTTTCTTATCCGTGCAGCCACCATATATCTTTTTGATTGGACCATTTAATCCATTTACACTTAAAGAATTATTGATAGATATGTAGTTATTGCCATTTTATTATCCATTTTTTTATATTATCTTAAAAATATTTTTATTGATTTCAGAGAGAAAGGGAGAGGGAGAGAGAGATAGAAACATAAGATGAGAGAGAATCATTGATCAGCTGCCTCCTGCACTCCCCTTACTGGGGATCGAGCCTGCAACCCGGGCATGTACCACTGATCAGAATTGAACCTTGGACCCTTCAGTCTGCAGGCCGATGCTCTATCCACTGAGCCAAACCAGCTAGAGCTTCTTTCTTTCTTTCTTTCTTTCTTTCTTTCTTTCTTTCTTTCTTTCTTTTCTTTTCTTTTCTTTTCTTTTCTTTTCTTTTCTTTTCTTTTCTTTTCTTTTCTTTTCTTTTCTTTCTTTCCTTGCCCTTCTGTCCATCCGTCCGTCTTCTTACAGAGGTCCCTTTAACATTTTTTACAATACAGATTTGGTGGTGATCAGCTCCTTAAGCTTTTTCTTTTTCTTGCCTGGGAAGCTCTTTATGTGTCATTTGATTCTGAGTGATAGCATTGCTGGATAGAGTGATCTTACCTGTAGGTCCTTGTTTTCCAACACTTTGAATATTTCATGCTACTCCCTTCTGGCCTACAAAATTTCTGTTAAAAAATCAGCTGACAATCTTATGGGAGCTTCCTTGTAGGTAACTGACTGCTTTTCTCTTGCTGCTTATATTATTCTTTGTCTTTAATCTTTGCCATTTTAATTATGATGTGTCTTGGTGTGGGTCTCTTTGGGTTCATCTTTTTGGGAAATCTCTGCTCTTCCCGGACTTGTGTGTCTATTTTCTACAGCAGGTTAGTGAGAGAGACATTGATTGGCTGCCATTATATCTTCAAATAGGTTTTTAATTCCTTGCTCTCTGTTATTGCCTTTTGATACCCCCATGGTGTGAATGTTGGTATGCTGATGTCATCCCAGAGGCCCCTTAAACTAGCCTCAGATTTTTGGATCCCTCTTTCTTTTTCCTGTTCTGATTGGGTGTTTTCTGCTTCCTTCTTTTCCAAATAGCTGATTTGATCCTCTGCTTCATTTAATCTACTGTTGATTCCTTCTAATGTATTCTTCATTTCAGTTACTGTATTCTAATTTCTGATTGGTTCATTTTTACATTTCTATCTTCTTTTTTATGTTTCTTATCTCTTTGCTAAAGTTCTCACTGAGTTCATTGAGCATCCTTATAACTAATGTGTGTTTTGTTTCGCTTTTCTTTATAACCAATGTTTTGACCTCTGTGTCTGGTAGAATGCTTGTCTCCATTTTGTTTAGTTCTTTTTCTGGCCTCTCTGTATCCTTAGTTAGAGGACTTATGTTCACCTAGACTTCAGGCAGTTCTCAATGATGGTTGTTCTGTAGTTTAGTTGCAAATTTGATGTGGTTGTGGGAGAAGGTGAGCGCAGCATTTACCTACGCTGCCATCCTGACCAGAAGTGTGGAGAGAAATCTTTAAGCCTAGTGGCTTGGAAGATGAGTAACAATCAGCCAGTTTATTTTATTACCCTAGGGATTTATACATTGATTTTTACTTTTCTACTATTAAAAGTCAAGCAGGCTGCAAGATGGACACTTCTCTCACTCCCTGAGTAGACAACAACTTTGCCTCTTGAAGCAGATATTACAGATGAGGGACCAGGGCGGAATGGGTGGGAAAGACCCATCACAGAGAGAGAGAGCAGTAGGACGCTGATTCTCCTGTACGTGGGCTGGCTTGGAGGAAAAGATGTTCACAAGATATTTTCTGATCATTGGCAGTGACTGCGAGTGGCTGTCGCATCCGCTTCCCTGTTTGCTTTGCTTGCTTTTCCTTCGGGCCTCAATCACAAATACCTTTGCCCGCCTCCTGGTTGGTGCCTCCTGTGTCTCTGCTTCATCTGCTGCTGCCCGGGGCTGGGGCTTTCTAGCAGGGTGTGGCTGCTGCATAATCCTGTGACTATGCTGCTGGGATCCATTTGCTAGTATTTTGTTGAGGGTTTTTGCAAATATATTCATGAAGGATATTGGTCTGTAATTTTCCCATGGCATCTCTGTTTAGTTTTGGTATCAGGACAATGCTGGCCTCATGGAATGAAACTGGGAGATGTTTATGAAGGGCTGGTGTTAGATTTAGATGTTTAGAAGAATTTAGCAGTAAAACCATCTGGTCCGGGTTTTTTCTTTGCAGGAAGTTTTTGATTACAAATTCTTTCTCTTTACTTTTTAAAAAAATATACTTTATTGATTTTTTACAGAGAGGAAGAGAGAGGGATAGAGAGTTAGAAACATCAATGAGAGAGAAACATCGATCAGTTGCCTCCTGCACATCCCTACTACTGGGGATGTGCCCGCAACCAAGGTACATGCCCTTGACTGGAATTGAACCTGGGACCTTTCAGTCCGTAGGCTGATGCTCTGTCCACCAAGCCAAACCAGTTAGGACCTTTCTCTTTACTTTTATAGGCATATCCCGATTTTCTTTTTCTTCTTGAGTCAGTTTTGGTAGTCTGTGTCTTTCTAGGAATTTACCATTTAATCGAGTTTATTTTATTTATTAGCATACATGTCTCAGATTCCCTTATAATCCTTTTGTTTTTGTAAGATTGGTAGTAATGTTTTCCCTTTTGTGCCTGATTTTAATAATCTGAGTCTTCTCTCTGTTTTGCTTAGTCAGTTCATTAAAGGTTGGTCTGCAAAGAAGCAAGATTGGATTTTGATGATTTTCTCTATTGGTTTTCTTGCCTCTACTTTGTGTATTTCTGCTTCAGTCTTTATTGTTTTCTTCTATTTGCTTTGAGTTTAGTTGGCTCTTCTTCTCTAGTTCCTTAAGATAGATGATTAGGTCATTGATTTGAGATCTTTCTTCTTCCAGAGTTTGAAAGAAGTAATAATAATTCTAGGGAACCTCTCATGCCCTCATCTTGGGGCATGCTTGCTCAGGAAATCATTGATTTTTAATGATCACCAGAGCAGATGGCCTGTTTGCCTTAGAGCAGGGGTCAGCGAGCTTCTTCTGTAAAGGGCCAGCCAGTACAAATTTCAGTGTTTGTAACTCATATGTCTCTGTCACAACTACTCAGTTCTGCTGTGGTAGTGCAAACGCAGCTCTGTTCCAATAAAACTTTATTCCTAAAGCAGGCAGAGCAGGATTTGGCCAGTGGGGCGAAGTTTGCAAACCTTTGCCCCAAAAGAAGCATGTCAGACTCAAAGGCTAATACGGGCCAAATAAATAAGGTGTGAGTTTATGTGGGCCACAAATAAACAAAAGCTTCAGTTTTCAGAGAAATGTGGGTTTATTTTGATAGAGACATGCTGAGTACAAAGGGCTGAAATGAGTAATTGTTAACATAAAACAATAGAACATTTTAATAAAAATTATTATTTTTTCTTGAACATTGACTTACCAGACACTGAATAACTGCACAAATTAATAAGCATAACACAAATAAACCTATTTTTCTTGTTCTCCAAAAGCGAAATATTTCCTGTTGTACACACTAAACAAGTCAGTACAAGACTAATGACATGGCCATGGGCTGCTAAAATATTCGTTGCTAGTATTAGTGGAGAGAAATGGTGTGCCTGTGCATAAGGTGTGTAAGGGAAATGAATGCAACACAATTATAGTCATCAGTCATTAGTGAACATTGTAGTTTGTTATTACTAATCTATAATAATAAAAGCATAATATGCTAATTAGAGTGGATGTCCTTTCAGACATTCTTCTGGACGACTTTCTGGACGAAGCCAGGGCTACGAGGGCCAAGGCTGCTGCCATGGCAGGATCAGGGGGTGGGGGGCTTGGGGAGGTGGGGGGGATGGGGGTGGGGTCAGGCAGAGGAGGCGGCTGCCATGGCGGGTGGGAACTGAGCCCCTTGCTTGGATTTTATGTGTCGGGTCTCTAGTTATGTATAACAGGAATTGTAAAAATTAAGTTATGAAATTTTTATTAAAATGTTTCTTAAATACCATTATATCGGCTGGGTTTCAAAAATATTGGTTGTGGGCTGCATGCAGCCTGCGGCCTGCGAGGTTGACATGCTTGCCCTAGAACATCGAAATGTAGAAGATATAAATACTTCAAAGAATTATTTTTAAAACGTGTGAACATTTGTCACTGCTCTGCACCTCCCAAGCCCTTCCCCCTCAGCCCTCTGAGATAGTGATGGCAGGCCCACTGTGTGGACCAGACCCCTTGGCCATGGAGGGGACGATGAATGGAAGCCCCTCCTCACTCCCTGCCCCACTCACCTTTGTGGAACTGGGGGATTCTTTGGGACCGCTTACCCCCCACACCAAAATGTCCAGCTTCAGCCTGTACCGTTACATCTAAAAGCTTCTCTTAATGACTTCATGCTCTGTGCTGGACCCCATGCAAAAGCAGGGGAGTACAAGAGAAGACCCGATAAAAGCCTGAGGTTTTCACTGTGGGGTCATAGGGGCAACCAGCTCGAAGCTTGAACCAGGGATTTTGTGTCAGAAGGGGAGGCCTGGGGAGGGGCAGCCCCGGTCTTCTAGGTCAGTTCTCAAAGACAAAAAATGCCTGTGATTGTGGAAGTATAGTTTTTCTGAACAAAATACATTGGAAGGGAGTTTTACACCCTGAAAATAGGTCACTCTCTCTCTTTAAAATGGGAGGTGGCACCCCCGACTCCTGTGCCAGAGGGCTAGAGGTTTCTCTGAGGAGAATGAACAGGGAAAAGGAATGCCTGCGATGATAAACTTTAAGAGGAAATAAAAATACTTCAAAAATATGATAAACTCGGGGGATGTTTATCCATTAAACAAACCAATGGGATGTTTTTCAACAAAGAGGAGTAGTCATGGTTGGAAGGCACACTGCCTCGGAGGGGGCGGGGGGGGGGGGCTGGATTGCTCTGGGGACGGGATAGTGGTCACTATCCACACCCCTCCCGGGGGAGGCGGAGCTCAGGCCAGTCTGGGTTTGCTGGCTGTGAGCTGGGTGCAGGGAACCGGTGTCCTGGTCTGCTTTTCTCCACGTGGATGCATTCATTGTGTTGTATGTACCCAAATGTAGTTGTTGCGTAAATAGAACAGTGCTCTTAATATGTTTGTTTTTACTTTTCCTTCGTAAAATTATTTAAAAAATTACAGAATTATATTCCCTGTAACAAGTTAACACAGTGGAGATAAAGTAAAGAACACGTGAGTTTCCCCTCACACTCCCGAGGTAGCCATGTGACCGCCTCATGTCCTGGCAGGGCACCTCCCCCCATACTCATCTACACACATGTATGGACTTTTGAAGTGCTGCTTGCTTTTATGGAAATGGGGACAGATTTCATGCTCTATTCCCTGGCTGTGTTTCTTACTTAATAAGTCATGGATATCCCACCAGGTCAAGTTGAGCCCATGCCTTTAAACTAATGACTTAGTATTGTATAATGTGAATGTACCGTCATGTCTGACATGTTCATATTGTCTTCATTCTTTTTAAGAAATATTTCAAATTGATTTTAGAGAAAGAGAAAGAGAGAAACACTGATATGAGAAAAATTGATTGGTTGCCTCTTGTAATTGATCCAACTGGGGACTCAACCCGCAACCTGGGTGTGTGCTCTGACTGGGAATTCAACTGGCAACCTTTCCGTTCATGGGGACGATGCTCCAGCCAACTGAGCCACACTGGACAGGGCATCTTGCCTTCATTTTTTAAAAAATATATTTTATTGATTTTTTTACAGAGAGGAAAGGAGAGGGATAGATAGTTAGAAACATTGATGAGAGAGAAACATCGATCAGCTGCCTCCTGCACGCCCACCACTGGGGATGTGCCCTCAACCCAGGTACATGCCCTTGACCGGAATCAAACCTGGGACCTTTCAGTCCGCAGGCCGACACTCTATCCACTGAGCCAAACTGGTTAGGGCTTGCCTTCATTTTTTACTCTCTTCTGTAAGAGTAGGTTTATTCCTTTTCTCATTCTTGATTTTATTGATTTTATTGATCTTTTAAAAGATCAGCATTTGTTCACTGTGTCCTTTCTTTTGTTACCTCCCCCCCCCTTTTATTCATTTCATATTTCCTCTTATTAAGTCCCAGGATTTGGCCTTAGATAGTCTGCTCCACGGTCTGTGCGCCTCACCCCCATGTTCTCTCATGCGTCCTCAAGAGCCGTTTCTTTGTTCTGTTCCTGGCCTCTTGGGGCTACACAGTGATTTCAGGTACGAACCTGCGAGGGGGCGGTGTTTACTGCTTGGCTTACTTCATGAGAGCACATGTTGGTCTCCAGCTGGAACAAGAAACAACTGTTTTGGAAGCTCCAGATGCAAATGGTCATGTTCAAGTTGGGGCGTCCTCCTCTGCATGTCAGAGACAGTGGATGCCTGGGAAGGAGATGCCCACACAGATGATCATAATGACCACATGGTTATCACTTGTTTTTTAATCTCTGACACAACTGACCAGGAAGAGTCCTGTTGACCTGCCCAAATACTGATGAACTAGCACCATTATCCCTGCCACACTCTTGGTATTTAGTCAAGAGTAAGTTTGAGTTCTGAGGTGAAAGCAGGAAACACAGATCGATCTATCTACCTACCTATCTATCTATCTTTATCTATCTATCTATCTATCTATCTATCTATCTATCTATCTATCTATCTATCATCACATTTCATCTGTCTCCCGCTCAGAGATTATTGCATTTCCCCCACATTTACTGGGCTCCCTCCCCCTTTACCCAACTATAGATGGAAATATAGACGGAAATGCCTAATATAAGTTTGGGGAAGATTGACAATGTTGGTGTGTCTAGTGAACCAATCTCAGCGACCAGCGGGGCCTCTGTGTGAGCTCCCCTCAAATGCAGAAATTGTGTGACCTTCTGGCCTTTATATAAAAGGCTGGAACTTAACGGCTCCTGCTTCCCAGGGAACTTTTCATAAAGTAAACATATTACAACGTGTTTATTGAATGCTTGCAACCAACATACTTAGCACATGCAGGGGATTTTAAGAGGTGCAATCAGCATAAACATATTTGTTTTTTAAGATGCTTGCATTCTTGGTGGTGGCAGAAGAGAAAACTTATATGCATTAAATAACAGAATATGGCCAGATAATTAATTGCATGGCACCGGTAGTCAGCAGCATATTTATCCAGAAAAAGGGACTACGTAAAGGCTTCATGGGAGAGAAGGAACCCAGTGGAGGCCCGAGTAGAATGCTTTCCCTCTGAGAACAGCGAGCAGAGCTGTGAGTGACCCGCCTCCTGGGGGCTGGTGCGGGATGAAGCTGACGAGAAAAGGAGGCTGAGGAATTATGGAAAGAGGCTGATGTTATTTTCAAATATTTACTTAAGATCGTCTTTCAAATCATTTTTAAAAGGTAAAATCGTGACTCTCAGGAAAATATAAAGTAAACATGTATGAAAGATTTTATCTAACTCAGTTAATGGAGGAGCCAGTAAGTTGCTAAACAGCAGTTGAGATGCTAGATATGGGTCCTAGATGGATGCAGACCAAGTCCATAAATTAACAGTTGGGCAACTTCATAAATAAATGTAAGGGTAAGATTGTTGGGTTAGATACAAGATAAGTTAGCGTCTCACAGAACAGCAAACCCTAATCTTTTGGGTTATCTGTCCCAGTGGGTAGAAGTTGTTTGCATCTCTGCTAGGGGAAGAATCTATATGTTAACATGTAACCACGAATTCTGGGACATTTAATATATTTAATATTAATATATTTAATCAATAGCAAGCAGTGAGTAGAACTAAATACATTCACCAAGGTAGTCCTTGGGTAGCCTTTGTTCTGTGTGACATTGACAAGATGTGTGGCTTATGTTTTTTCTTATTTCCAAGTTTTAGATACTTTTTAAAAAATAATAGTGACTACAGAGAAATGGAGAAAAAACTGGGGCTTGCTTCAGTGCCCTTCAGGGCTCCGAGATGCCAACCCCTGTGTGTTTTTGGTTTCTGATTAGTTCCTCAATAACTCAGAGAAGTCCAAAGGCTCTTCGGCCCAGAATCCCACCCTCTTCCCCGATCTGTTCCTGTGAGTTAGCACCAACAGTCAGCTGGCTCTGGCTTGGGTGGGTATTTATCCTCCCCTCTGGATGATGGTAGAGAGGTGATGGGAAGAAATGGGGTTGAGGCAGGGTTCCTGGGTGGGAGGGCTCGTTTCACTCCGTGCTGGATCCCATGTCCCATGCTGACGGGGGTGAGCGGGGTCCTTAGTGCCGGGCAGCGCTGGCCAGGGGCTCCGGATGCTTTTCTCTCTGCTGACTCTTCCTACCTAGAACTGCCTGTCAGTGTGTTGCAGGTGCCATGTACATCACTGGCTTCGCTGAATCCATCTCAGATTTGCTGAGCCTCAGGAACATCTGGGCCGTGCGAGGCATTTCAGTTGCGGTGCTTCTGGCCTTGCTGGGGATTAACCTAGCAGGTGTCAAATGGATCATCCGCCTGCAGCTGCTGCTGCTGCTGCTGCTGCTGGCCGTGTCCACCCTGGACTTCGTGGTGGGCTCTTTCACACACCTGGACCCAGGTAAGCTTGGGAGGTCAGACACTGGCCTTACAGCGTCTGCACTGCTTTCTTGAAGTTTACCCCCCATATGTTCTACCTACCAGTGTGTGCTGTTCTGGGCAGGTGAGTGGGTATGTCTTGGTGCAGGTTTAGAGGCTACACTTAGTGTAACTTCAGAAAGGCCCTCCTCACAT